>VZTY01032592.1:164825-204063 GCA_013400935.1 Turnix velox
GGGGAAAAGAAGGGTATGTGGAACCTGCCTAGGGGCAAACTGTGGGGAAAAGTGGAAGGACTTGAGTGTTCACCATGAGAGGGTGAGATACTGGAATGGGTTGCCCAGAGAGGTGGTGAAGGCCCCATCCCTGGAGACATCCAAGGCCAGGCTGGGTGAGACATCAAGGAACCTGGTGAAGAAATAAAGCAGCATTATTAAAATACAGGTTTGTAGCTCAGCCCCGGAGCCTCAGACAACAATTTAAACTAAGTGTCTTGCAAACAGCACCATGAAGTTATAATGTTTCACGCAGAAGAGAATCCCCACATTTCTGCACATAAGTTTCACACATACTTCAGGTGTGTGAACTTGCCAATATCTTTTACTTAAATTTACTTGGAAGAATTCAAGGTTCTCCTGTCTTTATTCTATTCTATTCTATTCTATTCTATTCTATTCTATTCTATTCTATTCTATTCTATTCTATTCTATTCTATTCATTAGTCTGGTATCACTGTTCATTGTCTGATCCTCTCCCTACTGGGAAAAATGTTTTCAATAGTGCTTTATCTGGACTATTTCAACAGCAATTCACACATGCTCATATTCTTTTACTTTTGTGAAAGGCTAAGACAAGAAAAGCTCTCAAACAAGGAAATCTCTCTCCCTTCATTTCTAAATTGTTATTAACTTCTGTGTCCAGCAGACTTGGGATGGACGTACACAAAAGCACAATTTTCTTCTTGCTGGAGACAAGATATTTTGAGACTGTGATATTTTGAGAAGGGGAAAAGACACAGTGTTTTGGGACTGCCTGCATGGTGTGCTCTGGACTCTGGAAGCTATGAGACTGTCAACTCTGAAGCAATTCAGCAGTTCATACAACTGGGGAGCTGAGAGATGATCTAGCAACAAAACCAGGGAATCTTCCCAAAGAGCAGATCACAGCATCACTCTTGAGGAACCAGATTTGGAGCTCTTTTTCTGAAACTGTGATGAGCCAGCATTCTATTACAAACATATCAAAAAACCATGACATGTATGAGTTGTTGTTTGTCTCAAAGAATTGATTTGGAGCCCATGTATCAGTAGCAACCACGCCTTGAAATGAAAAATGCCTTATTTTCTCCTCTTAAGTCTATTTCTGAATTTACACTTGCAGATAAATTGCTCTGAAATGCTGGCA
Organism: Turnix velox; assembly: GCA_013400935.1. Classification (NCBI taxonomy): domain Eukaryota; kingdom Metazoa; phylum Chordata; class Aves; order Charadriiformes; family Turnicidae; genus Turnix; species Turnix velox. The sequence goes on from VZTY01032592.1 coordinate 165,994, forward strand.
AGATTAACTTCAGTGATCAAACACATGCCAGCTGTGTAACTTTCAGTCACTGACTTCACCTGTGCTTGCACAAGCTCAGCCAAATTTTCCTGGGCTGACATAAAACTCTTCTAAAATTTTCCCAAGATCTTTGCGTGTCTGTGAAGGGCAAAAAGTCTCTGCCATTATTAAAGTCTCTGTGGCCTCCAGAGGTTTATGGTGAGGGGAGATCAAGGACTTGAGTAATTTGCAATTACAGAATCAGAGAATCACCTTGTTAGAAGGGACCATTCAGATTATCGAGTACAACCATTGACCTGTGACAAGAACCAGTTCTGTAGAAATAATAAAATCCTTCATAGAAGGGAACAGACATTTTAGGACCTGATGCAGTATGCAAAGACAGGCTGCACAATCCTCAGCTTGTGTAGCTCAAACATATTTAGTCATTTTTCACGTAACATTGGATTCTTATGCACCATGCAGATGATCTAAAAAGCATACAGCTTTCTGAAATATTGATCTCCTCTGAGCCAAGGAGTAAGAGATATTAGTGTAACACATGATTCCATTTGTAAAACTGCGATTAAAGGCAGGGAAGTGGAAAACTGGAATTCATGTGAAATGGAAAATACAGCTGGCAGTGTTGCTAAACCAGGAGAATAATAAATAAGAGCACATGTTTTTTCAAATAATTTTGCAAGATCAAATAACAATTACTCTCTATGAAGTAAAAAATAGTCTATATTTACAGTAGCATTCTGTCTGAGACTTTACTTAATTTCATGAAACAGAACAAAACCAATCCCCTAAATTCTGCTCAATACCTGAAGGTTGATGTCTAGACTTTCATCTGGTGTATTGATTCACATTCTTGCCTCTTTCCTCCCCTGCCTCCCATCCTCTATCTATTTTAACTTTTTTAGTTGTTGGAAGTCTGAGAAAATTTGGGAGAAACTTCATAAATCAGAAATTTTAATTATTTCCAGAGTTTTATTTACATTCTAATGTTTGTTGTTTTTTCCTTTCTTAGTTTTTGCATTAATGAGACTGATAACTTCTGTTTGACCATCTTTTTAGGAGTTCAGCTTCAGTCCTTGTTTGAAATTATTTGGACAATCAAGTGGATCACAAAGAAACTTTTTGGGTAATTCAGGGATATATACCCAGGGATATCAAATGATTTGGGTTTTGGTGCCAGCTGCACTGGGATAAGTCATAGAATCATAGAATGATTTGGGTTGGAAGGGACCTTAAAGCTCATCTAGTTTCAACCTCCCTGCCAAGGGCAGGGAGTGGAGTCAATGGAGGAGCTCCTGGTTTTTTTGGACAGGCATGATTGAGCCCTAGAGATTTTCACTTTAAAAAAACAGCTTAGTTAGATACTTTGGTGGAAGAGCTGTTATTTTGAAGAATACATAAATTAATGCAGACACCCTCCCTCTCTTTTCCTGAGAATAATACAGTGAACAGAGACAGGTTTTCACTTTAGAGAAGGATGTCAAAGAATCTGGAGCAGTGCATGTGTGACAGTTCTCTGTTGCTCTGCAACTCTGACGAGCCTGGAGAAAGTGTTTCTTTCTTGCTTGTGATCAGTGGTGTCAGCTTTTGAAAGGAACAGCTTTGAATGTGCTGTAAAGCATATTGGGAAGATAGAGAAACTTGTTAGAGTTGTGTGTACATCTGTGTCTGTTGAGGTGGCAAGAATGATAAATTACTGAAAGGCATTAAGGAAGAGTCAAAATTAGTGAGTGGATTATGGTAGTAATAGAGGAAAGATGCAGACAGGCCTCTTAGAGAAAAAGGAAAGGGCAGGGATTTTTATAAGATATGGCAGAATTCAGCCAAGGGGAAAAGTTGGAGGTTAATCACAAGACTGGATGGAGTAGGAAATGGTCAGCAAACATGATGGTACAAATATGAGTCAAAGTAAGGTTGTATGCCAGTTCTTACTGTTGCTGTAGTTCTTAACAAAATCATGTCAGCCACAATCCTGAAATTGGATTGAACAAGGAAACAAATCTCCTAAGCTTACAGTCTGGCTTTATTTACTTGCTTTCCTTTGTTCAGGTAGTAAGACATAATGGTAGTAAGACATCCTTGGATGTCCCTGGAGAGATTAAGGACTAATTTAGATAGAGGTTTGCTCTTACTCTTGCCCTAATAATGTGAGAATGATGGGGATAAAAATGACTATGTTTAGCCCAAAGAAGAATTAATGAGAGTAGTTCAAATAGCTGAGTAAAGAACACACACCTAGAAAGGAGTCTGGAGCTAGACTGTGCAGCTGGTAGGAAATATTCTGGCTAAAAGATTTTGGAATTTAAATAATACCTTGACAAAATACCCATCTTTTTCTGTAGATTGCCACATATTTAAAAGTACACTTAGCCAGTTCACATTTTCAATAGACTTAATTACAACAGCATTAATAATTGAGTGCACTCCCAGAAGGAGTGAAGAATAATAAAGTCAAAGACTTTTAAAATGCAAGATTCTTTTACTATATTTATTAGACTGACAAGACACAGCCAATTGATATTTACTTTTTTAATAACACACTTTGCCAAGCTACAGGTCTGGGAAAAAAATTATTAAAAGATCTTACTGGTCTCTCACCATCTCATAATCTTTGAAATTGGACTTTGTCTGAAGCCCTTCTAAAGGATATCAAAGCCAGTAGAATGGATGTCTGTCATTTCATCATCATGTTTTGTATGAATACACTGTAAAAACTCACACACGGGTATTGGAGCCCTTGGAGATGTTACTGCCTGAGATTTTATGAAAACCACACAGCCTGTGGAAAGAGTGTATGGAAACTTGCTAACACTGAAAGGTTAAGGTGACAATGAGTGATGAACTTCCTCGAAATGTTTAAAAAGCTGAATCACAGTCATATGCAGAACTCCTGATGGAGTGCACTGAGATTTGATATGAAGTCAAGTATTCCCAATGCTCTGAATCACATGAAAGACAGCAAAGGGCTAGACACTGATCATATGCCAGCTGCACAGTGCAGGAAGATCTCTCAGTTGGGAAAAGAGGGTGTGAAATCATTAGCACAGCCTAGACATGTGGAAAATGAGGGGTTGTTATGTAACCACACAAAGAAAATTACCTATAGAGATTATATAGCTAATGAGTTTATCACACTGCTGCCTACAACAAGGGAAAGTTTTGCATTTTTATCTCAAACAGGATCAGAGGGGTAGTTGAAAAAATGCCTGTAACATCAGCAGGGATGAATTTAGCACCTCTGTGTGGAGAAGATACTATTACCTGAGCAATTTATCATGCAGTGGCAGATCTAAATCCAATAGTAATTAGTGCTTAATTGACTATACCAGCACATTCAGTGCTTTGCACCTACTCTAATTATGGAATATCCTTTGTGTATATGCATTTTCATCAAAGCTGATTTTCCCCAAAATATTGTCAATATCAGAATGACTTGAGGTCTTACATTGCAACTGATGGACTAGTTCAGGAGTCAGCCCTGAACTAGTTTGTTTGTGGCACAGTAATAAACAAACAATAGCCTCTTTCATCTTAGTAAATCCCAAAGTTCTGTATAAATGACAATTAAATGGATAAACTTCTAATAAAAATGTCTACATTAAAGAAGTTGCATATCACATTAAAAATATATTTAGCTTCAAAAGATCCTACCATCTAGCCACTGCTTATCAGGTTTAACTTTGTGCAATGATGAAAGAGTTATCTGTTTCCACAGCCCTTGTTATTCATTATTCTGTTCCAATTAGCTCCACATTTGGCAGTATGTGTTGATATAATTCTGCCTGTATCACTTTCTAGGATGGTTGCACCACTGTTGCATTCCACTTCTATGCCCATTAGGAGAGTGATTTCTCTTGTGAGGCCTGACAAATCCAATGGGAATCTTTCCAGTTACTTAAGAAGTTGTTGGACCATGACTGCTGCATATTCTAGCTTGTTTATGTCTGCATCACTTGCCTGTGTACCTGGGGTCAGGTGCCACTATGCTGTCTTCAGAATATCCTTTAGTGTCTATTCATTTTTAGTTGCTGTTTGGACAAATCCATTTAGATTCTTGCATGAGGCAATAAAAATTTCAGGCTTTAGCATTATCTGGAATAATGAGAAGCAGGTGGTTTTACACAAAATAATTCATGATCCACTGACAGAGCAACATGTAGAAAAGGAACCAGCCTCAGACAGCTAAAGAGAAGAGAGGGATTGTCCCCTGTGGACTTTCCCATGTAAACCACTGCACATGTGGTTTCTGAATTATTAAAAATTCACAATGCTTATCACTGGAGTACAAAACTAACACCTCTCAATGCTGTGGAACTTTTAAAATTTCTTACTGGCCACGTGGCACTATTTTTCCACACAACTGGAAATTTGCAGAGGCTTCTCTTCTGATTGTCCCAACCTGGTTTGCAGGTTAGTTTAGGGAATCTCACTTTCTGCTTGCTTCTTTTTGTTTGCTTCCATTTTGTCTGTGAAAATATTTCTTCCTGCACGGATAGTGCCTGTGATTTGGTTTAACTCAGGGCAGAGTTGTAAAAGGACATCATCCTTCCATAATTGAGTCACAAAATCTGCCTATTTGTCTGCCTGTGCACATTCTCACCTTTTCTTTTTTATACAAAATAATGTACAAAACAAGTACTAAGCATAAACCTGAAATCACGAATGAACAGCTTCTCAGATTATCTCCTTCTGGCACTCAGAAACAATCGATACTTTTAGTTACAGACAGATCCAGCAGAGACAGTAAGGGCAGTAAAAACACCTATTCTTTCTGAAGGAATTGATTCAATTTCTAAGCAATTGCCTAGAAATCAATTCAGACAAACCAGAATGCAGCTGCTAATTACACCTTACTTAATTTTGGAAGTGGTGTGCACTCCACACCTACCTGCTCAGCAGATGATGACTGTCTTCAAGAGATGGTATTTTAAACTAAAGGCAGACTGTTCTCAGGGGCAGAGAAAGCACCATAACTTATTTTCATCTCTCTGTTTAGGCTTCTTTTTCTAAACTGCCAGCACAAACACCAGTTTATTAATGTTTAGTCTTGCCTTCCACATTGACTTATACTAAAGCTGTGCTCCTAGAAACTCCTAGGAGCCAAAGTAGCAGTAAGTTTTTCAGCTACAGGGCTGTCAAATAATTTTGTGTATCTGCTTTGGCAAATGCTTCAAATCCTACAGCAATATTAGATGGACAATCTGTTAGCCTTCATTAGGCTCTCACTCATCAAAAGGACTATTAAACATCAGTGAACATCAGGAAACCTTGACATCTGGGCTTTCAATTGGAACAGAGATCAATAATAACAACAAAACTATTTCACCTGAATTTATTATTAATAGAAAGTTAAATACTACATAAATATAGATGATTTGCCCTGCAACACAGCTTATGTGACTAATCTAAATGATATAGTGAATTCCAACTTTATTGCTATCAATATTCTGCAATGATATAAGTACCTAAAGAGCTCTATGACACTGGCACTGTCCTGAAAACATGTGAAGGATTACTCCTTTCATCTTGGTTAAATGACAGGGCAGACAAGATCCTGCTAAACACAAGAAGTGTTATAGAGAATGACATGCAAAACACTCAGTGGACCTGGTAAATGGTTTGTTCTCCTGTTTCTTATGTTTTTAAGGATATGGTATACTATCTGCCTTCGTTGCTTCTTGTCTACATTAAAACAAACTCTTAGGTGCTACTTAGAGGAAAAGTTTCTAGATTCTACTACCCACTTCACTGTTCACCTTTGTATTCTACACCTGTAATTAAAGCATAGGGAGATTCAGCAGTTCCTCAATACTCCAGCTGAGGTATAACCTTTGAGCTCTTTGTCTTCTCTGCAGACAAAGCTGATGCTGAAGCAAAGAAGGATTTTTGAGAATGACAGAGAACAACACAGCCTGCCAGCTGTCTGGCATACAGACAGCATGAATAGAGATGTCAAAACTTGCAGTGTGCAAGGTGAAACACAATCACTACAACTTCTAATTCCTTGTCTTCCAGCTGCATCATGTACACATCAGTGGGATCCTTTATATAACTATTTCTTTATCTATAAAATCAGAAAAATTGAGTTTCAGTGCACAGCCTTGAGGAAACTGATTAATGCTGATGAGCATCTTGATCTTCTGAGACAGAATCCAATTCTGATTATACAAATTCCATCTCCTGAAAGCATTATTTGTGAATATTTCTGATAAGTCATTTGTTTTGATTTTTTACCCAAAGGAACTGTAATGAAGGGAAGCTCAAGATGCCACGTCCAAAGGACATTTTACATTGGGTTATCACACAACTATCAAAATAATGAAAAGACACCCAGGCAGTCTGAAGGGGTGGCATCAGTACATTTTTAGTCAGAGGCTGTTTCAGATCAACTTTTGCAGTGCCTGCAACAGGCTGGAATTTTATCCTTACATTAATGCAACTACATCTCTGCTGTAACTTCAACTGATAGTGAGTTCTCTGAGTTAATAACCCTGCACCCTTCTAATACAATGCCCTAAGATGGAAATGGAAAGAATTTCAATTATTCAATTATTCAAATTATCCAAATTAATAAAATTCAATTATTCAAATTATAATTTCAATAATTGAAATTGCACAGAAAAACAGCTCATATGGGAGTACAGCAAGCTGGTCAAAAAGGAGGTAAATTCAGTCCAGAGAAGTCAAATTGTGGTGAATAAGAACCAGAGTTCTTGAGCATGGTTGTGGAATAGTAGCATGCAATGAAAACTGGTCAAGTCCTGCACTATGACTATGCACCTTAAAAATGACATAAACTTTTGCTCTTAATGAAAGGGAATCCTCTTCCTGTCCTCCCAAGGGCATGAATTTGTTCTGATTTGATTATGGCAGCATAATGATTTTGTAGCACATGATGGATCAAATCAATGACTGATTTAGTTGATAGTTAACTGTTTCCAACAAGTTAGTTTGCAGAAGGATTGCTTTGGTGAACTACTGAGGGCCTTTGCAGATGGTGATGTCTTCACAGGAGTAGCAAGAATGAACAGCAAGTCATGGCAACAATCTAGTTTTATGTTGGAGTAAAATGATCTTTATCTGCAGTTCAATTCAATTAATCTGCTTTGGGACACAAGCTGGTTTGGTTGTGTGCCATGCTGACATGAATGCTTGCTCTGAGCTAAGTAGGGTACCAATTGGTGCTGTTGTATCATTGTTTGTGTTTATTCTGTGCCCAATGACACCCTTGGAGAGAAATGTGAACCTTTATTCCCAGATGTCTTTGTAAAGTTGTTCTTGTCACCTTTTAAATATTTTATGACTGATCTATGTAATGCCTTAATTTCAGTATTTTTAGTGCTGGAAGGGAAAAGAACAATCTTCATTTAGAAGGATTTCCCTCAAATTCTTGTAAAAGATCAGTATCACATATTGGAACTTACTCAAAAATTTCAGACGTGCTGAAGCTTCTTGAGTAGATTTGCTTTGAGAGACTTCAGCATTTCTTAATAACTGAAAACAAACAAACAAGCTTCTGAATATAATTAAATAAATCCTGCCTGTTTACTTAACATTTATAGTTTTCTTTATTATTACATCTAAGCAAATACTGGAGTATCTATTTGCATCTATTGACCTTCACACAACACCTTTCGTGGCCTGGCATGCTCAATGAAGTATCTGACTTTCCCATATCTGTCTATTCTGCATTACATTCATGTAAAAATATATGAAAGAGACAGTGGGAGAACTGGTAAACAGGTCAGGGGTAGATTTTTAAAGAGCTGCTACCTGGGAAAAATGTTAGTGCTACAATGCCTTCCTAGGTTAACACTTGTCAATAGAGCCACAGCAACTGTTAGCTTTGTATTCTTGGGCCAATAAAAATGTAAAGCACAAGTTAAATAATCTTGAACATTTTACTTTTTATTACTTTTCAGTGGAGCAGACCAAATGCAGTACATCACTAGTTCCTATTGATGAAATGATCTGTGTTGACTCATTTATACAGAGCACCTTTGCATGTTTGGTTTAGTTGAGGAGCTTCAAAATATATAAAAGTCAAACTAGAAATCTAGAGAGTTTATAATCAATGAGCTTGTGGAGCATTTTACAGCCTTGCATAAGAGCAATCACAGACAGAGATAACAGGAAGAATAAGCAGAAACAGTTCCTATTTGACATAGCTTTTATTTTTTTTAATGTTAAATTCTAGTCTAAGTGGATAACAGATAAGGGTAAATAGAGGAATATAATAATGGAATTATGTTTGGAAAACAACACAGAAGGGAGAATATTTTTCTAACATTTGGCATGGAATATGGCTGAGGATTAGTCCTCACAAAAGATGAGTAACTAAAAGAAGAAATGAGAAGGTGGAACATGGATGCAAGGCAACAGGGGAAGTGGGGTGGAGGAGATGGAGAATAGACAGCAGGAAATTCATCATGAATTCTAAAGTTAAACCTCTTGAAAACAAATATTTATACAATAGAAATTTTTTCTCTCTTCAGAGTCCCTTTTGGACCACTGTTCATGGTTTTTTGTCTCCAAGAAGCAGGGATTGATGCTTTGCACAATTGCTACTATTGCTTAGATACATAGTATGTCACTTCAGTTGGTATTCCCTGACATGAATGCAGTTGGGTAATCACTGATTAATTCTTTGACCTTGAGGAATACTTGATAAATACTGATGACTGGAGTGTCTATAAATCCTCCTGTAATGCTACATCCTTTCCATGAATTCCAACTGACCATAATAACCTTTCTATTTTTCTGTGAAATCTGTTGGTTTTGGAGTGGGACATCAATTTAAGATCCCTAAAACTGAAGGAAATCTCCCTGCAATGATCACTAATGAAGTACATGGTAGGCAAGCTCATGTTCTTCACTTGTAATGGCAAAGTAAAATGTAATGATGGAGTAGTGATTTGGTTCATCTAATAACTGAATTCTGAACTAACAGGTTCTCATGGGCTTGAAAAATTGGGTCAGAAGTGTCATGAGAATAGATTGTCTCTTGGTATTCTTTCATGGAACAAGAGCATGTTAATAACAGTGAAATGGAAAAATGATTAAAAATAGAAGGTTTCATTCTCCCTGCATCACAATTTTGTTCAGTAAACAAAATGGGAAAAGGGGCTGGAACAGGGAAGCCTTTTGTTACTACTGAGACTAAGTCCAAATTATTCAAAGGAGTCTGGGTTTTTTTCAAAATCTGTTGAAAATATTTCTCTTAACAAAGACACACCTCACTTTTATTTCTTCTTGACTGATTCCCATTTTCTAGTGGGTTGTGACTGAAAATTCTGTATTAGCTATGTAAATAGTTGTCAGAGGCTGTTTTAGTAGCTAAGGATGCATGCATTAATTGACCCAGTTTTCACTTCTGTCTTCATTCTGTGATTGTTCAGAGCCTCTGCAATGTTTCTATGACCTTCACTGCTGGATAAATGGGAGCTATTTCCTCTATTGGTGCAAAGCAATTATACATGCCATCTTACTTTGAGGAGGCTTAAATGAAAGTTGCTGCTAGAAATGTTAACCTTCACCTGTCATAATGCAATTATGTTATCTTGGGCTAAAAGCAAGAAGAAGTCATGATTTTATTTAAATTTCAGCTGGGTATTTGACCGTAAAATTATTTATGAAAGGAAGTACAATGAGGAAGGTAGATCAAGAGTTCAGCAGTGAAAAAGTGGTGTGCTGTTGTCTGGGATGTAATTATAGAAAGGGCTTCAGTGCAAAGCAGAATGGATGAGGCCTAAGGACTGAAAAGATTCTGTACAAGTGAAGGAGCCAACTGTATTATTGTCCTTTGAATATCTGACTGATTTATCCTTGTGACATTAGTAAACACTCATGCTAGTGGCTGACACAACATCACAGCTGAAGTTTTCAATCAAAATATCAGTCCTCAAAAAGAAAGTAAAGGCTAACTTCAAATTGAAGACAACCCTGCCAAGGGACCAATTTTAATTTTTATTTTCTCTTCTGATATTCTCTATAAACACAGTTTGGTGAAAATAAAGGCTGGAGAGTATGGATTCCTCAAGAGTAGCATTAAATTGAGAACAGTAGTGCTGCATCTGGTCAATTCCATGGACCAGTGGTCATGTGAGACAAGTATGAAAAATGATGGAAGTAAATCAGTCAGAGAGGATGGGCTGAAGTGAAAATAGGTATTAATTTGAATATATATATTAGATAGATTGTCTAGGATTAAAAAAATTAATTTAAAAAAATTAAAGCTGTTTGAATATATATGATGAATAAGAAGATATTATTCTGGGCAGAGTGAAAGACAAACAGGCTTCAAAGTCCAGCACTGTGTGACTGGTGATAGGACTGGCTTTAAATCACTGAAGCAACGTTTGTTCTAGAACAGGCATCTCCTCTTTTCAGGATGTGAGAAATTGCTCCTTAACATAGTATGATATAAAGCTGATAAGAAGCAATTAATTTTTCATGAATGAAAATTCTTCAAAAGAAAAATGTTTCTTTCAAGATTTTCTCTACAGCTGTAATAATAAAAGATGGACCACAGGCTCAACTTTGCAGTCTTCTAAGCTCGTGCAAATTGTCCTTGCTCAATGAAACTGCCTTAACCAAATCTGCTCTTTTTTTATGAAGTAAAATCAAACCCTCAATAAAAGAATTTAGGATGTAGGAGTATATAGGCAAAACAACCACCATCCACCTGATTTCTGACTTACCTGAACTTTATTTCTTCTTGGTTTCTTTTTTGTTTGACAACTTTCTTAATCTGTTATAGAACTTTTTAAGGCTGGATGCACATGGTGATCAACATATAAAAACTGAACCTAGCTATTCTGACCAGAAGAGGACTGCACCCTGATAAACTTTTCCCTTTATTATTGACCCCAAGCAATGGGCCAATATATTGCAGACTGATGGGAAATGTGTATAAACTTGTGGTAGAGAGAAGCATAAGTGAATAAATATTCTAATGATGGAATTGGGCATTACTTTAGGATTTGCATTCATAAGACACATTTACTTTTAATTTTTGTCATCTGTTTAGATTGTATCATCAATGGAGTTACATTTTTTTGCCTCTCCTTCACTCTCAGAACAGGGACAATGTGATCCTAGTGAATATATCAGTGAGACATTCCATAGGATAACTATTAATAAGTACAATACTTGGGTCAAATACAAGGTAAAATATGTCTAGGAAACACATAGGCAGTTAAATTTCATCTTGACATCTATGTAGAATATCTTGTACCTCTATAATTATAGTATCAATATGAAAGATGAGCAAGTATAACATAGTCATTGAAATTAGTAGTATAAAGTGTAATATTTACAAAGGAAGATATTTGTTTCATCTGATGTTGAAAAGGGCATGTGGAATTACTATTTTGTATCCTTTAATATCTTCCAGTTGTAAAAGATTGTTTGTTTAATGTCATCTCAGCAGGAGTTTAGGAAACAGGTAACTGGGTTATTTTTATGAGCTCATTTTTGGCAAGATAGTTTTTCTCTTACTCTCATTTATATCTCATATTTCCTTCCCTGGTACTTCTTGCCATGTCTTCATAAGCTTTGGAGAGTACAATTCTGTAAGTCTTCTTATCTTTTTGTGTCTAATCTAAAGATGTAAAATTGCACATTAGAATAGAAGCACTTCAAAATCCTATTGATATAATTTATGTGGAGAGTACACACTTGCACTGTAATTTTATGCAGGTTTTTGTGGTATTGTAGATATGATGATGCAATATGGCTATTTGACAATTCTGGAATAAGAGCCATGGTGATGTTTATCTATCATATTAGGTGTACAAAAATGTCAGTAACAAATGTGAAAAAATTTGGAGCAGTTTTTTATTCATGCTTCAAAACTGAACAAGGAATAGTGCAAATGAAATATAACCTTTTTGTCTCAAGGAATTTGTTACTTAATTGACAACATAGATAAAAGGAATACTGTTCATGTTTTAATGTTGCAGATAAAGTTGCATCAGCTGAATTGCCATGAGTCAAGCACAGAGATTGCTGGGATTTGACCTGCAAGCCAGCATTTTCAGCTACCACTGTGTTTCAGAACTACCTGACCTCTCAATATGTCATTCAGCCCCTAAGTTTTTGATGTGCATTCTCTCCATGAAGAGACTATAAATAAACCACTGAAACAGTGTGAAAACCATGTGGATTCTTTCATCTTTCGTGCTGAAAAGAAACATGAACTCTGTAAGCTCTCAAAGCTCAATCCTACATGGATGAAACTAAAATGAAGGGGCAAGTGAAAGGTTCTTTGAATGCACATGACTGGGTTTGAATTTAATAGATTTAATCAGAGAAGTTAGCATTTGATACCAACTGGGATGGGGGGAATGAAGAATAGACACATAAAATGGATCTATCTCTTCTGATTTACAATCAGGGTGTATATTTCTACTCAAACAAAGATCTTTAATCTAATAAGCAATTCCAGTTTACAGCAGCAGAGTAGTAACAAATAAGGAATTCCAAACTGGCACATCCATTGAAAGGTATGGTGATATTTCTATGGTATTTGATGAGAATTAAGAGTCATGCAATGGATGGAAAATGAAAATATAAAGATTAACTACTTCATGGGAATCAATTTCTCAGACCATTCTTTCTATTTCATCATCTTCAGAATTATGAGACAAGTAATTACAAGCTCTTTTCCATTTGTCACACTTTGTGGAGATCAGATCAATACAACTCTTCTTACCGTCACCCAGGTCCTTGTGTACTCTACACTGCAGAAAACTTGTCTCCTGAAGGAAGGTTAGGTGCAAGATGAGCAGCCACTTGCCCTGTAACCCATCAGTATGTCTCCTATGTACTGCCTGGAAAACAAGAGGAGAAAACTGCATTTTCTGCACTTTTCTAAGGGGAAGAAAGAGAACTCTCCGGCATGGCAATGCTACCTTAAAGTACAGAAGCTGCAGGGAGCAGTGAGAGTGCTTGAAAGAATCAGCAATGTATAGCAGAGCAGACCACTTTTGTCTCAGCCTAAAGCTTGTCTTATCTCAATAGTTTCCACCACAGGGTCATGCCACCTGGAGAAGTACTCCTGCTATGTGCAGCAGCTCCCCTGCTTCTGTCTTGCTTCTCAAGCACTGAAATAAGTGACTGCTGTTTACTCATACTAGCCTTCTTTTGAAATTGAAATACTTGATATTGAAAATGAGATGAGAAACCTGTCCTCAACCCAAACACCTCTTCAACAGGAACAGGCAGCATGCAAGTAAAAGTTGCAGGAGGATCCTTTTGATAAGAAGGAAGTAGAGGTCTAAGTTGCCAGTTTCTGAATCCTCAGCCTCGGTCCTTTTGATGAGCTTCTGTCAAGAGTAATTTAGATATAGATCCTGTGGTTTGATGATCAGATACAAAAACTGTACTTAAATCTATTTGTCTATTATTCTACTTATTCCTCTGTCCAGGCTCAGAGATCAAACTCTCCTGGAATGAAGACGACTACAGAAATTATATTCAGTGTCTTGTTCAGTCTGTCTTTGGGAATTCATGGTTCAACAAGTAGGCTTTAAGGAGTCCTATAAGGAATTCCATCAATACCACCCAGCTTCAGAGACAGGACATAGATCATATGATGCAAAAGACCAGTTTTCATGACAGAATAGCTTTGTTGAGAATGATTTTGAATGAAACAGAGAACTGGGAAGCTGGCAGGGAGAAACTTCATTTTAATTCTAAGCTTTATGTTTAAACAAGCACACACACAAGGTCATTGTGATCCTTCAAAAACCAAGAAAGATAGAGAGAGATTGTTAAAGCAATCAAAAGCAGGTGATAATAACAATGAACTACATAATTAGGTACAGTAAAGATGCCAATTTCACCCCTTATTTTCTATTCTTAAGTGGATGCTTCACACTACTATACTATATTTACTCCCCCCTCTAAGAATATTTCTTGTAATACAAGTTCAGAAACATTATAAACAGTAACCAGAAACTTTTTTCAGTTTCAATTTCACAAAAAAAAATCAGCTCAAAAAATTAGTAAATGTAGAAGATGAACATAAAAGAAATTATATCATAATTCATAGATACTTTTTCCTCCTTTTAATTACCTATGGTAACATTAAATTAAGCTTCAAGGGGCCCACAGTGTTAATTTTCCTCAAATAATCACACAAAGTAATAGTTATGTTGATTCAGGCACATTATATCAGCACATTTGTATATTAAACAAAGGTCTCTTTGCCCTCAAGATGTTAACATAGCATTTTTAATGAATCCACAATTAATTTTATCAAAAATATTTTAATAAATAAAAGATGAAGAGAGTGATGAGTTAGAACTCTGCCCTCTAATGTAAAAAGCAAGCAGAAACAAAGGATTTTTTTTTCATTTTTGCTTAATTAGCTATGTCTTTTGGGAATAAAGACGAGTCTTAAATGGATAAGATGCAGGAAAGAACAAAAACATATAAAAATCAGAAATCTCAAAGGAATAAATGGGAAGAGTAAAGAAGAGCATACTTTTTCTTTTAACATCTCTACTGTATTATCCTTAATTATACTTTATAGTTAAAGCTGGCAGAAATTCCAAAATGGCTACAAACTTTCAAGTTTTAAGGACAAGGGCAAAGTTTAAGGCATAATATTTCCATAGAGCATCCCGATCTTATCCATTGTAGGGTGATATTCATCTCCTTTTGAGTAGCTGATGACAACTTCCAGATACATGAGACAGCTAGGAGAGGAGAGCTGCTGGATCTTATCCTCACAGACAAGGAGGGTCTGGTTGAAGCAGTGAAGGTTGAGGGCAACCTTGGTTGCAGTGACTATGTGATGGTGGAGTTCAGGATCTCATGTGGCACAAACAGGACAGCAAGCAGAATCACAGCCCTGGATTTCAGTAAGACCAACTTTAGCCTGTTCAGCCAATTGCTAAGAGAAATCCCAGGAGAGAGAGTACTAGAATGTAAGGGAGCCCAAGACAGGTGGTTAGCATTTGAGGACCTCTACTTCCAACCTCAAGATCAGAGCATCCCAACAGGTAGGAAGTCAAGATGTGGAGACCTGTCTGGTTAAACAGGGAACTGCTGTTCAAACTCAAGAAGAAGAGGAGAATCTACAGATCATGGAAGTGAGTTAATACTTGTATCATCAAAGTGGTAGTAAGCCAAGCTGGAGAAGGATATGTACAAAAGTATCTTGTTTGTCAATCAGTACTGATCTAACACTCTATCATATTCCAGAGATCTTCTTTATATCTCCCTTCTTATAGCATTTCCCTGCTGGCAAGAGTCTCCAAAGCCACTGAGAATTTGGGCTTCCAGCCAAGGCTGGTCATCATGTTGCTTACAAAAAACACCTCTGTAACTCTGTCACTTTGTCACTCTACCTGGAGCCTTTTCACACTGAGAAAAATATCTTACATTTTTATTCTACTCTCTGCTGTCATTCCTTGGTTCTGCAGACTTTCAGAGATCATGATTGGTGATGATAGAAGGACACTAAAATCTAATCAATTGCAAACATACCTGTGGATCTCTTTTTACAACCCGCCATCCAGAGGTTTTAAATTAAATCTACATTTCAAGTTTTATAGAAGGGATGATGAGGTGCTGCAGAGAACACCTTAATAAAGTTGCATGGCTGAATTAATTATTAATCTATAGCAACTATAGACTCACTGCTGATAATGACTCATTTTGCCTCATTATTTTCTAGTATGCTGCATTAGGAGTTTTATATTTTCAAGGGTTTTGTCTTCCTTCTTTGCTTTACTTCTAATCCACTGAAGTTTCTTTCTCTTCTCTCCCCTTTTCCTTATTCAAGCTACCAAAGTTTTTTATTTTTCTTGATCACCTGGGAACAAGCTATTTGTGATTTGGGCTAGATTTTTTTGCTTTGTATTCTGTATTTTCTTTGTTGTGAACTCTTTAAAGCTTCTTCTCTTGCTTTCTTGAAACTTAGAGCTACTCAGAATGTCTAATCAATTTATGCCTTCCTCACAGCTTCAGATCTGACTTACTGTGTTGGCTGTTTGGAATTTACAGTAATAGGTGTTTTATTTTTGGTGACATCCTGTTATCCAGGATGATATATAAAGGGTGCATGGGAGGATTTGATTTTTTTGCTACCTTCAACACAAATTAATTAAGCAAAATATTTCTCAGTCAAAAGCAGACACACAAAGTTTGACACTCAATCACAGCTGAAGCTCACTTAGATGAGTTTCAGCCTTTGAGCTTGAGGCATGCCACAAAATATGGCAGTGGAGAAATCCTTCAAAGGTAACTTGTAACAATAGGTGAAGGTAACAGCAAGAGAGCATTGCTTTTTTTCTTCATATGTCATATGTTTAAGAACCTTAGGAGATGAAGACAGGAAGAAGTGGGAACTGAAAAACAAATAGTATGAATGTACTTCCAGCAGAGGTCATGAGAACTCCCACATTAGGTCTTTTCCTTCCTTAGAAACAACTCTAGCTAACACTGCTACTGAAATAAGAAGGCAGGAAGGACTGAAATCCCAATCTTTTGCCTACCAACAAGCACTTACAGAGAAACTCTAATGACCTCCCAGCCTGTGTACTCATAGAAGTAGTAAGAGTTGTACAACATTGCTAGGCTACAAACTTGCAACAAAGCACTGAATCAGATTTTAAAAGACTTACATAAAATGTAAAAAGCTAAATCTACAAGCTCCACAACTCAATCACTTTTGCTTAACTTGGCCAGTTCATTTTTAAGTGATCTTTGAGAACTGGTTCTTTCTTCTCCTGCCCTGAAGACAGAAACAAGAAATATAAGTGTTTCTGTTTTCACTCATGTATGAGCCAGGCTGTGCCTAGATATTTTCTATCTGCTACATCTGGAAAAACTGATATCCTGTTCCGGACACCAGTCTGTCCAGAATCAACTCACATAAATATCTGACTGCCTCTGTATCTCCTATTTCAGTATGAGAAAACAATTCATGTGAGTGTTCTTCAGTAATGTTGCTAAGACTAACTTTAACTTACTGAATATAAATAATGCTTTTGTTTTCATAATCTGAAAATATAATCATTGATTAGTTGCTCATGCAAAGCTGCATCACACAACTGAATTTATTTTTGAAAAATTTATGCCATTCCTTTTCTTAAAGAATATTTCAATTTCTTCAATTCACCCCATCTTACAGTGCAACTTCAGTGAAAGTATTGTAGTAGAGATTGAAATTATCCATCCTTGACTTTGGGGAACTGGCATCTGAAAGTGCTTGGCCTGGAGACTCTGTTTTCTGTAACCATTTATTACAATGAGCACAACCAGTTTTAGAGTCTGGAGCTACCCAAGCACAGGAAATCTAATGTAACCCCAAAGGAAAAGATTTATTTATTGCACATGCACAGAATAATTGCATAACAGAAAATATTTAGCACTGTCTGGAATTTTTGATAGAAATACAGGAATCCTACTGAGACCCTTAAAGGAGATTAAAGCTTTGTGGAAGTAATTGATATTTCAAAATTTAGTTTAGTTCCATTAAGAGAAAAAGCCCTCATAATGATCAAGTACCTGTGAAAGACAAGAGATTTTTGGCCATAAGTAGACTTGTCCTAGAGCAGGACTCTGAGATGATATATCTGAAAGCTTATTTTAGAATTAAAAACTATGAAACATGGAAAAAAAAGAATGTTTTAGGTTGTAAGGGGTCTTAAAGAACATCCAGCTCCAAGGCCCTAGGTTTCCCATATTTACAAAGCTATAACATTGAAATGAGAAGATTTCTCAGCAAACCTTGCATTCCTAATTGTCTTGCTGCAAAAGCCCCTAATAAATAACTTTTCAATTTCAATTGTATGTTTAAGAACCATTCTAACAAAATCATACTTTTTCTATATGGTATTTTCTAAAAGCATGGATATAAGAGGAAAGAGGAAGTAGTAATAGCTGTTAATACAAGACTCAGGTAGGAACTCAACAAAATTCATATTTATTCCTCAATTGTTCAGAGAGATTTCATTAACTTCTGTGAAGATTTCCACCCAGCTGGTTATATTTGTTGCAACTTCACTCCCAAATGAAGATATAACTCAGGTTTTGGTAGCAGTACAGACAACTGGTAATCACTGGTCACTGTTTCTACCCCAGTTTACTTAGGCATACTGGAATTAATTTCTCTCAGATAATTAGTATTAAATCATGTTCATATAAAATTCATTTAAAATCATCTCCATAAAGACAATAATTTTTCTCTCTCTTTCAGCCTCAGAGTTCTTAATTATGTGTCATATTTTCTGGTGAATGGTCATTGAAGGGGAGATAAAGCATCCATTACAGCTTTTGGAATCGAGTGTAATTATTCAATGAAACTGAGTGAGTAAAAGTATAGTGGTTTAATGGTCTGCTTGTTAAGGAAAGGGAAAAGATTATGGCTGGGGAGAAATGGCCCAAATTTGATCCTCAGAATTACAGGAAAAGATTGCTGTATGTGAAATCTTTTATATGTTGTGGAGGTGTGTGGATCACAGTCTCACTAGATGTATGTGAATGTGTAGGAGTATTCTATAGATAGATTTTTAAATAATTTCATAAAGCTGCTTTTCAGTACTTAGATGTATTTCTTGATACATACTGTCCCAAAGGCAAGAGCACTACCCCGGATTTGAACTTCTTTCTCCTTATGACTTAGTGTTGGGGAAGATTTTGAGTTTTCTTCTGTAAATTTCAAGTTAGCTACAGAGTGTAGAGAAAAGTCTTGTGGAATAGATGTCTCCTAAGCAAATCTTAACTAGGCAATTCATATGCTGTCATTGCTTCATAATCTTGATCTCCTAAAAACAAGGGCTATCTTCAGCACTTGGAAAGCCCCTAAGTTACAGATACTCTCCTAAAGAAACAAGAGGGGAATGAATGCAAACAGTGCAACTTACTCAGTATTTTTCTGTGTTAAGAAATGGGAGAAATCCCAATTTTCTGTAAACCAGAAGAACTCAGATGGTAAAATGCCTTGTAACACCACCCCATGTATCTTGTCAGCAATTTGACTTGACTTTAAATGATGGCTAAAATATATTGTTTGCTGTACCCCTTCATTTGTTAAACCATAATCATGAAATTGAATTACAAGACAGGAATGATAACAATAGATGATTCTATTATATGTCATAGAGAAGCAATTATACTGTAGCTAATGATCTTTACTAATAGGAGAAGATATACTGCTACATGTGCCTTGAAGACCATCATCAGATAAAATGGAGTCATACATCAGCTAAACCTTTAAGGTAGTGTTTTATTTGAGAAGTGAAAATAATTGAATTGGGCTTTGGAGGACACTGCAAATTCTATCCATGTAATGAGATAGAATATTGATCTAATGAACTACCTGAGGTTTAGCCTGTATCATTTACCTGAGCCTGAAGCAATTGGATTCACCCACATGCATAGCCAAAAGGTTGGTGGGCTATAAATTAACTTTTTTTACTCACAGGTAATACAATGTTCTGTATAAATTTGAATATGATTGTCCTATCCACAGACTATAGCATCAGGCACTAATAGCAGGATTGTTACTGAATGCTGTGTGGTTTAATCAAATAACCTAGGTAGTGAGACACTCTTGGGTTTTTCACCAGTGACTTAACAGTATGGCATTGGTAATCATCAAGGTCTACATTAGTAGAGCAGTGTAGTAGAAGAGAATATGTGGAGAAAGTGTGTTGAAAGTCCAATGTTTAGGATACACATTTTGGAAGTGTAATTTTCTGATAAATCTCTTTCTCTGAGTTCTACCATGAATTGTTTCGAGACAGGTGAATGATCCACCAGTTGTCCATTCACCAGCCTGCCATTTCCAGGATTCCCAGCTTTACAAGACCATGAACAGGTGCAACCCCAACCTTCATGGAAAATGAAGTATAAAGTCTGGGAAAATTTTGCTTGTGGTATGGAGGAAAAGCAGAATTGGTTTTGCAGGTGCTTGCTGGTACTTACTTAGGAGAGAATTTGTATGGAATAGCTTGTTACACTGATGTGATGTTGAATGCAGACTTGTCTGTACAGTATGCAATAATCAGGGCTGGAAGTATAGATCTTTTACAGGAGACAAGTGCAAAAATGGTAAGCAAGTTAAGGCTTTTTTTTGCCTTCTGTTTTTCTTCACTAGGTGATTTCCCTGGACCTAGCCTTCTTTCTCCTCTGCACTCAGATACAGAAGTAATTCTCTGGGCAGTTCTGTCTAATGGCAGCAGAGGTTACTCCTGGGCCACTCACACCAGTGGAGCTGTCTGGTTACTGCTGGTAACAAATGGTCAACTGGAATATTTTCATGATCAATATCCCTGTGCACCAAGATAAGGAGATGTTTAATTTTGCACCCTAAAGAGGAATATCTGTGTGTAATTGAGTGGGGATATTTTTTTTTCCTAAAGTCCCTGATTAAAGTGAATGGTATCTAACACAATTACAATTCATTTGTAGAAGTCTGAAGGAAGTAAATGCCAATAGGTAGAAATGACATTTATAAATACTCACTGAATAAACAATGTAGAAACCAAATAACTCCCAAACTCCTATACCTTCCACTTCTTTCTGAAAATAACTTATTCACTCCCTTCAACCTTTAAAAAGATGACAGCAAAAACAAGTAGGAATTATCTTCTCAGAACTGACTGAGTTCTTGAGTTCTCTGTATGGCAAGAGTTAACCTATATTCAGGATCTATGAATAAATATGAGTTAAAATAGCCAATATTGAACAGATGTTGTATGTGTGTCCTCCCTGTTTCCCCTCTGGTTCCTTGTGTTCCCTGTGTTTTGGGTATTGATGAAAGAAGTATTGATTGTGGAGGTTTTAAGAAGCATGCCTTCATTCCTAGAATAATGTTAAGTCTCATAGAGGCTTTCTGCAAATTTCAGAGGATTTGCATGAGATTGAGCCAATTATCTAAGACTTAGCAAGCAGAATGTCAAGAAAAGACAATCTGAGGTAATGCAGGCAAATTCAGTTTGAGTCAGAAACTCCAGAGTCTCAGGGAGGTATGAACATAACTCTGTTTCTGATTAAAGACAATGAAAAGTGCAATGAGATTCAATACAAACTATTGAATCACTCAAGAAGCTGCAAAAGTTCTAGCATTCCTGGGTTTTTTTGTGCATCTTGGCCATGTTTTTTGTACACTGCAATAAACATGTTATTATCCTAAAGAAAGTACTTGATTTCCTCTTTAACTGTCCTATCTAGCATAAACATTGTGTCTTACACTTGACTTTAACATGGCAAAAACACACTCAAGATAATACTACCAATTAATTCCTGGACCTTTTTTTTGTTATATATATGACAGAAAGAGCATCATGGGCAGGTGGCTA
Organism: Turnix velox; assembly: GCA_013400935.1. Taxonomy (NCBI): domain Eukaryota; kingdom Metazoa; phylum Chordata; class Aves; order Charadriiformes; family Turnicidae; genus Turnix; species Turnix velox. The sequence continues at coordinate 187,314 of VZTY01032592.1, forward strand.
TATTAATTTCTTGTAAAATTCAGTCCAATGCATGAAATTTAACTTTAAGCAGACTTTAAATCTTCTCTGTCAAATAGCTGACATAATATGCCCAAGTATTTACTAACATAAAATACAAATTGAAAACTCTTGACTAGAAAGCAATGCATGGTTGGTAAAATGGACAAAAATATGACAACCAAACCAAGGGCAGGTGCTTCAGAAAGTCAGCAATCTGGATATAAAATTAATTCTGCTGGAGACAATATTCATAAACATTTTACAGAAGCTGAGTCTTCTACATAAAATAGAAAAAAATTTCAGCAGGGAATCTGCTCTACAGAGGAAGTCAGAAGCATGAAGTTTCAGATCTGCAATACCCATGAGAAACCTTGGCAGCATATCCAAGCATTACTTCTTATAACAAAAAAAACAAACCCCAGAAAAAGCCAACAAAAATTGGAGAAAACACTTTCTGTTACAAAAAAGGCAAAAAGATATGGTAAAAACTTTTCAACCAGCCTTATTTTCACTGCCAACTATATAAGCACCACTCAGCTGCTTGTTTTATTTTAGGATCCAAACAGTATTAATTAACCCTTTGGGAAATGCCCACAGCAGACATGCTGACAGCATTTTCATGTTTTAACAGGAAAACACCAGGGAACTTGGATGCCTTGTTTCATCTCAGTCCAACCAATAGAGAAAGAACACCCATTTTAAGGTATAATTTATGCTATTAGACACTGTGCTATGTATGTGTCTTCCATGTAAAAACAGCACCAGCAGCAATGTCCTGACTTGGTTTAATGAAATTTTAATTTTTTCCTAGTCATACGACTTTAGATTTAATTCTGTGTTAGTTTTAATATATGTCACCAAAAAAGTTCCTATAAATCACAAAAGATCTTTTATATCTTTTTGCTGTCTTCCCACGTTTTTCAATCAAAACTTACTGAAAGCATAAATTTGGGAGTCCTCTGTACAATTACAAAGTGATCCTATTTATTCCCATTTTCACTTCTACCTTATGCTTTGTGTCAAGATTGTTATACTAAGATTTTGTGGGCAGCCTGGCACACTGCTTTAAAACATCGTGAGATGTTCTGCTATGCCAGGTTTGATAATGCAGAAGAAGATCAATCTGTGTAAAATCATTCTGCAAGTTGTTAGGCTGCAATTTGACTCATGAAGGCAGGGGTTGTTCTGAAGAATTTTTGCCTCATGGAGAAGATCTGAGAAAGCCTAAGAATGTGAATGAAACATTCTGTTTGTTCCTCTGTGAAGGGGACATCTAATTAGTGTGCTGGTATGAAGAGTGTCAGAGGTTACCTTGTCTCCTCAGGGAACTCCTCTATGATAAAGTACAAGCTCTCATTTAGGTTGATTCAGTCATGGGGTCAAGATGGCAAAAGACACAAATTCATTTATCCACAGTGTTTTGCATGTTAATTGTGAAGCCTCTTATCTGTTCAAATGTGATATAAGAGTGCACCCAAACTGCTGATATGAGCTGAATTCTTCCTTCTTTACTCCTGCATAAGATCATTGTGGTATTATTGACCATGGGAGAGCTGCTGCAGAATTGTGGTAAAGTGCATGAAAAAGGAATGTGGTCTCTCACTGTGGCTAGCCATGAGAAAATAAGCAATCAAAATGGGCAAAATCAGCTTCCACTTATCTTTCCGCTTGCTGAGAATATCTTTGAGCATATCAGAGATAAAATATCATGAAAATACAGATGGAATAGATTTTTCTCAACATTTAATCATATCCCCACTGTACTGCAAATATTTCTCAAGCCTGACTCGGAGCTTTACCACTCCAGAGCTGACTCACAAAGTGTGCACACCCACGCCAAGTCTTAACTATACCCTACATGAGTATCTGAAACTCTTTACTGAATGAAAATTTGCCACAAGCAGAAAATTACAGGAAATTCATCAAGTCTATCTGTCCTAAGAACTCAAATTGGCTTTCTAGTGATTTTTGATGCTTTTTCTTTCCATGCATTCAGAAGCACTTGAATCTGAGTGAAAAAAATTATTCCTTATCCTTTTTTGGGTGCTTGGAATTTTATTTGCCCTATGACACTTAACTGTGTACATGATAGAATTACATATTTTAATGTAGCCTTGCCCTAGGGCTGTTGTATACCATTAGAGGTACAGCCAAAACACAGTTCAAAAAACCAGCTAAAAATGAAGGCTTTAGTTGAGCTCCTCATGACATTTGGACATTTCCAGTAACAGCAGAGTCTTTAAGAACATGGCATAAATGTTATCACTTATCAGCTGGCTGTGTTGTCAGCTGGTTCCCATGTAATGTTCACAATACATTATGAAAACTGCCAAACTGATAAATTAGGTTAATGGTTGTTTATAATGGAATTTCTGAACCAAAAGAGAAGTCAAAAGGAAGAGGCAAACTGGGAGATATATTCCTGTGTGCCATAACTGTAAGTACCTATGCAGCAGAAACCTGGGTTCATAAGGCCCATAGAAGTACACATCATCACAAGGGCCAGTTCACAAAACTTTTCCCACTGTTTTGTTTTTGCTTTGAGACTGAAAGAAAACCATGGCAAGAGTAAGAAAGATAATAAGTTTTTCTAGTTTCTAAAGCCTCTCGTATTGTAATGGCAAAACTTCTAGAGATCCAGCAGAAAAAAGGAGAGAAAAGTCTTCAGGGATTTTTTACCAATATTAATTCTTGAAAAATTCGCCCTTAGAGTTTTGAAGAATGTGACCACTGAGAACTCATGTCTGAATCAACTCCACTACACAGAAGTGTTCTAAGGATATAATTTGTTTTTATCTTTTCCAGTTTTCCTCCTTTCTAGAGCTTCCAACATTTTTATAGCTATTTAATTCTAAAGAAATAAATAAAAGGATATAAAGATAAAAGGACAGAAGAACATCTGCATTATCTTTTTGATTTTAAACAGTGCAAGATTACGGTACTTCTCTAAGGGAAAAGGTCTACATGTCTCTGAGATGTTTATTTTGCAGAGGAACTTCAAGTAACATCAGCATAACTCAAGTATAAAGCTATTATTCCAAGATTTTTTTGGCTTTTATGATGTCCAACATAGATCATGGGAATATATTCCTACTGTTTCCCGCTGCAAAGAAGGAGCTGCTATGGTAAAGTGTGGAATCATCATTGTTACTAAAATGTCAAGCATTAAGAAAAGTGAAATATTCTGTAATTTAAGACAAAAATTGAGCTAATGTGCTAATCTGAGCCAAAACTGAGCAACTAAAGGTCTTGCAAGGAAATTCAACAATTATTTGGAAATGAGCAGACGTGTGAAAATTAAATTACACAGCCATGTGCAAAGCTTATACTTAGAACAGAACAGAAAGAGCTTAGGATTTAAAGAGCATATATGTCTATAGACACAGTTCAAACTTAATTGAGCATGCCTCTAGGCTTTAGTGCAAATTGAATAGACATTGATGGATTTGTTTTCCTTTCAAATTAAATTGAACTTTTGATTTGGAAGTGGTTTACCTGCTGCTGCACTTAAAAGCTACATTTTTCCTTAACTAATTTTCCGTTGTTAAGGCACCTCAGTTTCATAGTGGTTTACAGTGCTTTGCAAACTGGCACTGTAATCCTCTGGAAGGAGCAGGGAAAGGGAACTGTATTCTCTTGGATTGCTTTACTCCCACAGTGACCTGTTGTAAGAAATGTTTATTTTCTACAGTTATAATTTTAATACACTTTGAACTGGTATCTAGAGTTAGATATTACAGCTTCCATGGAGTACAAACCTTTCTGATAATTAAGGTGATGCTGCAATGTAAGTAGTAAATAATTGTGCTCATCTCCAAAGTGTGTATTGACTCTCTGACTAAAATCAATGGCTGTGCAGTCTGCTGAGTATGGCCTTTGAAGTTTTGTTTGTTGAAGGCCAGGCTGGGCAAGGCACTGAGCAACCTGATGTAGTGGGAGGTACCCTACCTATGGCAGGGGGGTTGGAACTAGATGACCTTTAAGTTCTCTTCCAACCCAAACTATTCTGCAGAGATCTCAGACTTGATCTTACATCAGCTCTGGTACACTGATGCTTGGACACTCTTCTGTACCTCTCTGGAGCAGATCTTTCAGCAATATTCAGGGTGAAATTTTGTTCTGCCCCAAATCTTATACCAGAAGTTATATTATGCTCTGTGTTGTGGGCATGGGCTGTCACACCCTGTGGGAGGGATAAATGGGTAGCTTGTTACACCTACTCTGAGGCACTGTCACAGGTTATCACTGAACAGACAGAAGTGAAATTCTCCTGCAATAGCTTCAATGTTGCTTAGCTAATGGACAGAACAGTTTCAAAAGCAGTGGGAGTTTGGACTGGGTTGGTGTTGCTTGCAACAAAACACAGATGTGTGGAGAGCTGTTTCTGGAGATGGATGGTCTTCTGGCAGGTCCAATACTGCCTAGCTCAGGGTAGACAGCAGATAACACTAGATAACCAAATTGAAACTTTTATACATATTGCATCCCTGGGATGTATGTGCTTTGCAAAGAGAAATCTTTATACTTCTTTTGTCCTTGTATCTTGAGCAGTGTGACACCAAGGAATCCCAGACAGGACTGAGATGCTGTTTAGACCATAGCAAGTTATATTACTTTATTAAAAGAAAAAAAAACCCAAACTAACAAAAAAACAGACTCTCTTCCAATCTAAATAGAAGAGGATTATTATTATTATGGGCATGCAGAGCTCTTGCTTGGATTGGTTGGAATCATACAGTGGGGCTATGAGATAGCTAAAGACCACATTTCCAAGCTTATTTCAGTGGTCAAACCACAGACACTGGGCATCAGAATTAACAAAATAAATACTACAGGCTCAGGCCATTTAGTCTCTAAATTCTGTGTCAATATTCATGTATAGGAGATGGCTCCAACAAAATAATTAGAGCTCTACTGACTGTGACTCACTATGCTGAGAACAACATAGAGATGAATAATTGTATGTGGACTAGCAGGATCAAGCATTCAGGAATGCCATGAATTTTACCTTAATCCTTCAGGAAGAGCACCAGATTGTTTTTGTTTTGCCCAGTGCTTCTCTTTGGTACTTTGCATTTGGAACATCTGTTTCAGGGAAACATCAGAGGGTTTTCTGTTTCATGCATAGATTAATATCATAACAACAAAGATTGATGTCATACAATCAATGAGAAAAATTCTGTTTGCTGCAGCATCCTGCCCCAATCCCTGACATGTCTTTTTTCCCAGGTCTTTTCATCGTGATATAGAGGATTAAAGGTGGAGAGAAAAAGCTGGGATATCTCACTAATAACTTCTGAAATATTAAAAACTAACATTGGGGGGGATGGGGAGAGAGAGAGATATGGGATGTGGTTCGATGGGAATTGGTATAATTTTACATCTCTCTGTTATCAAGTATCACAAACACAGGCAGAAGCTTTTCATTCCCCTTGTCATACTATTTAGTGCCTTACAGGCTTACAGATCATGTCTATAGTACACTGGCTTCAGCTAGAGATCTCCCTCTAGTTATTTCATTTTCAGACACAGAGAAATAAAGAATAGAGGAGTATAATTTTTTTTTCAAAATATGGTTTACAAAGGAAATTATTTTCCACACTAGCCCTGACCAAGATGTTCAGCCAGAGTGAAGCAGTTAATTGTTCCTGCTGAGATTCAGCTCTGATGGTTAATACTAACCAACAACTAGCACTGTACATTATATCTGGCCACAGAAAACTCCTTGAATGATGTCCTTGCTGCAGTGGCAACTAGTCCTCAAGAGGTACATAATTCAGAATCCCTAAGGATAATTCCAAAATCTTCTTATCTCCAGTGGCAAAGTTTAGGCAGATATTTGTCCCCAAATCCAGCATTATCACTCAAGACATTGAATCACTTTCAGCTGATAGCAATTTTTTGTTTCTACCTGAGGGTCAGAGGGTTTTTATGGGACTCTAAATTTGACTTTATGGATAATTCTGAATGTAGTATGCAGAGACACCTTACTGGTATTTTGCTGCATTTACAGGACAAAACTCAGAACTGAGTTGGTATCTTAACTATGAATAAAAACCTTCCAAAGGAAGTTTAGTTTTGTATCTACAGTATAGATTGAAATATATATCTCAGTTTTTGGTTTTCTGTGACATAGGGGGGAAGTCTTGTTTTCCTGTTCAGAGGAAACATATGTGTGCAGTGAGGAACAGTGCTGGGCTGCAAGACACTTCCTGAGAGCTTAACCTTAAATTATACCTTACCCCTTGAATAGTGCAGCTGAGGAAAAATATTCAGGCAGTTACTTCTTGTAGAATACCAGCAGCATGTAGTTTACCTCACTCTGAGAACTAGTGGACCTCATCCTGGTCTCATCACCTTAGGAGTGCAAGCAAATATTCAGAATGACAGCTGTCAACTCCCTAAAAAGAATGGGTAGGAAAACTCAGATACAAATTTTCTGGAAGAGAATTCAGTACACCTTCTTCCAAGTATAGGAACTAAACAGTGGAATATGCAAAAAATTTCCTCCAATTTTCAGCATCTGCTTTATTTATGTTTAGTTCAAGGCAAGATTTAAGCATCAGAGTCTTATCTTCTGTCTTCCCAGTCAGATAGCTCACCCCTTGTTGTTTCCCTGTTCAAATATGAAAGAAATTCATTAAGTGGAAGAACCAGTAACTGCCAGACTGGGTTTGCCATGACAACCCCTTGTGCTGTTTTTGTGGCCCTCTTAAGTTCCAAATTTTCAGAATTTTTCCACAGCATCCCTTCTTCTTTCCTTGTGTCCTCTGTCTCCAACAGCTCTAGACAAGGATGCACAAATAGTGAGTCCAGCAGTGCCAATGTGGTTCAAATTCACCCCAAGGGGATCAAAATGTTGTACATTATGGATAAATGTGGGCATTTATGTGAGGAAGGGAAGTGGGACATGTTAACTGTACATGCACAGAATGTAATGGGTTTGTATGATCCAAATTCAGGAGGAGAATACAGAGTGAAGTAAACTTTTCTAATTTCTGGTTGAGAGGCTGTCACCTAGGATCACGATGCATCCCATAATATAAGAGAAGAAGAGAAACCTTTTAATTTAAAGCTTGTGAGAATGCCCACTGTTGTTGCTGACTGAATTCCAATTACCTGGGAGACATTTGGCACATCGCATTTCAGCATGTCACCTCTCCTAAATGGAACCAATTGCATTAAAAATAGTCGGGAAACCTCAGGACTCTGCACTTCAGTAAAAATGTAATCATAAAAATTTAAAATGCATATATTCATTTCCCCCCTTCTTTACCAATGTCAGGCAAATATGCCTCATCAGAATTCACCACAGTCCCAACTATCAAGGCTCTGTCTGCAGAACTGTTAATATTACATACACAGACTCTTGATAAACTTTGCATCTGATTTCACTGTTTGTGAAGCACAGAGATATTAATTATTACTGCTGTCACTGCAAAGGAATGGCAAAAGTTTTCCATTAATCACTGATCTAAGAGGGAGACACCAAAACAACTGTGGCATGAGTGCTTCAAATGCTGAATAACTGAAGAACCTCCAGCAAGTTTTAGTGCTGCCCTGTTTATTTATATTTAGGACTGAAAGTGCTTCAAAATGCTTCAGTTTATGTCTCAGATTATGACAAAAAGCAGTTTATGACACTAAGCTCCACATCTACCTGTCTTTTAAATACCTCCAGAGCTTGATAATCATTTCAGTGTAGAATTTTTTCCTAATACCTCATCTAAACCTACCCTGGTACAACTTGAAGCAAGTTCCTCTTGCCCTATTGCTTGTTATTTGTGAAAATAACTGACCCTTACCTATCTACAACTTCCTTTCAGTGTAGAGTGACAAGGTTTCCCCTCAGTCTTCTTTTCTCCAGTTCCCTCAGCCATTTACAACATCATCTCTTGCTGCTGCATATAGCTTTCCCCAAATAACTCAAAACGATACATGATTTCATCACTGAGGATATTTTCCTGCCTGTTTTTTTTTTTTACCCCTCAGTTCTAAACAGATAATTATGTTAATTGCTCTTTTTTATTATTTCACTTCTATATTTCCCACATGAACAGCAAACTATAAAGATATTTGTATCCTTATATGCTTATAAATATCCCCTATTGCTGTCAAAGAGCTATGGAATAGCTTGAGATGGAAACTGAATGAAGTGACCACTAGAGATAAAATAATGGAAAAACTTCTGAACCACTTTGCTCATGCCTGCAGGAAGAATGTTTGAAAAGTGATTGCAATTTGTGAGAGTATTGGGTTATGTTTCACCTCAAGTGATGGTGATAAGTGAAATCTTAGTGAGAACTTTTAAGTGTTGCACTTCAGTGCAGGACATTTCCACAGCAAGAGCCAGAGGGGTGAAATGATACTTGGAATTTAGTAAGTGGCTTCCTCATGTGCTTTTCTTTTTGACTGTAAAATGTTCTTTCCTGTAAATGAAATCTTACTGAAAACCCTCTAAAAAGCTGATGTAGAAGCAGTAATAAAAAGCAAATGAAGATGGTCTATTCACCTGAGATTTTTCTCCCTTTAATTTCTGTTTTCTCTGAGCAGCAAAATGAAAAGATTTTCTTTCATCACAAGTTTTCTGTGATGACAATGGTTTGAAGCAAATGTGTGATAAGAATGTCTGCAAGATAAAGATAGCTGGGGACTTTGAATCAGTCCCTTGGCTGACCACAGGAAGACCTGTGTCTTACAAAGGACGGTCTGAGAAATCTTACGCTTGTCAGATGTGGAAGGATTTGCAGCCATCCTAATCGCTATTGCCTTGGAATTGATTTAACCCTGAAACAGGAGGTGAGGCTTTTATGGATTTTTTTCATTAGCTCTGGATATTTTTATCAGAGTAAATGCCCATTTCTGCCTCAGAGCTACAGTTGGTACTGGTGAAAACCTGTAGCAGAGTTTTGCTATTTAACTATTCAGTGGGTAAGGCTGAGGGACTTTTCGTTTAACACATCCACCTGACTTCCTTTAACAAAATGTTTTTCTCTCTTGCAATTGCTCCCTTTTGAATTGAAATGATTGACCCTTTGGTCTTACACTTGAGGACAGGAATTTCTAATGCTTCATTTCTAAGTACGTGTACTTAAGTGCCTGGCTTATTAATCTCCTTAAGAAAAACACATTCAGGGTTTTCCACTCTTCTTTTAGGTGAATGTTCATTATTAATCTAACCAACTTTTTCTGGTCCTCCTTGTAATTCCTCAGGGCTTCTTTTGACCTAGGATACTACACACAGTAGAACTTCTGATTTATACCATTGCAGTATATTTTTCATGTTATATTTAATCCACTGAAGCACAGAGAAAATAGATCTTCACTAGGATGCCACTGCTGGACCATCTACAGGACAGATTGTTAGTAACAGCAATGGTTAATGTAAAAATTTTAAGACTTCAATAGCAATAACAATAGAAGTTCAAAAAGTGGTGTAAAATATGAGAATATGATTTTTTTTTTTGAAAAAAAAACCTAAAAGGGAAAGATTTTCTGTTGCAATAGCACTTTGTATAGTTCAAGGTCTCACTGGACTGCTGAACATGTCCTTATTTTCTGACCTAATAAGATTTAGAACAGTTGAGACAAATGTAGTAGTTGAGATGCTCAACAGCTTTATTATTTCCACTGCAATCACTTATGTAGTTAGTTAAAAAGACAAAATCAGACTGATTACAAGACTGTTTACATGCTTAAGAATAATTAAATGAGAATGGATGTGGTTATAGGGCTGGGACTTTTCTGCATAATCAGAAAGGTATTAGGTGTGAGAGAAAAAGATGTGAATGGTGAACTGTGTGAGATGTTAGTTAATAAGATCTATATACAGGCCTGAAGCAACAGATGGAGGTGAAATTTTTGCTGCAGACTCAGATGATATACATAAAACCACTCCTGGTGCCATAGAAATATGATGCTTACAGATAGGAAACACAGTTTATTTGCTGTTTGGAAGAAGAAACAAAGCAAAACAGATGCTTTTATTTCTGTTTGAATGGAATAATTCCAGAGAAATTTGGAAAGCAGGAATGGAATTTTAAGATTTCAGAGAAGTGTTACAGAATTTTATCTTCCCTGATGCACAAGACTTGGAAAGAAAGAAGTTTCCAGGTGAATTAAATAAAGTATTGACAGGCTCCAGAGGAAGAAGAGTTGAATTATTTGAATCTCAAATAGGTATTGACAACTGAAAGGGAATGAGCAAGTCCCATTTTGGTGACTCCACCTCCAGAAAATGGGTAGATGTGGTTACCTGCAGGAATAAGAAGGTCTAGCAGAATTTTCCTATGACTGTGGGGGGAGCTGAGAGGTTAGGAAATATGTGTGCCTTCACAAAGCAAAATTTCCCACAAGATGTGTGTGTGGTCATCTTTCTGACACAATTTTCAGTGTGAGAAGGGTGAGAGAGTTTCTTTTAACCATGTTACATTCCTGCAGGTCAGTTTCTTGTCTCTACACATGCTGATGCTTGGCTCACAGAGAATTCTTTACAGAGAAAAGCATCGGCTGTGACATTTGCTCAGCAAGCTCAAAAACCTAATGCCATACATTATTAATAATAAGTGTTCTGGCATAATATGCTAAGTGATCTTGTTCCATCATTCTACAGCATAAACAATTATGCATTATCGATTTTAAAGATGTCCATGCCATGGGTAATGTGAAATGGGTTAACTGCAACGTCATAATGAAATGTGAAATATCTGATTAGTCATGGGAAAACTACTAAAAGAATATTTTACCTACATTTCTAACATCATTTTTTACACTGAATGACCAATTACACTCCTATTATATGTCATTTATTTTGCATATTTTAATTTTAATTACTGATAAATTGGTGATTAAGATGACATTGATCCATTAATGCCTACTGGATGTTTAATTCATGGATAACTTAAAAAGCTCTCTGTTACTCAGGATTCTGATAGGTTTTGGCTAGAATGCCAAAGCAGTGACATATTTCTAGTATCTGAGCTCAGTATATCTACCAGCAAATTGAAGCTTCAATGTCACTTCTTTGAAGCTTCAGTGTCATGGCACCATCCACCAAATAATTTATTTTAAATTGTGAAGATCTTAAGCTCAAATTCATGACTGACAAACTCAAGCCTGTAAATTATTACAGGCTCCTTTCATGGAAAGTGTGTTTCAGTTCTAATGCATTCTATGCTCCTAAACAGCAAATGGTGGTTGCTGTTTTCATCTGTTTGATGTAAGCTTGTGCTTCTTGATGGAAAGTTCTACCCAAATGAGAGAAAGCCAAAGGATCATCAAGAAACATGTAACTCTCTGCACTTCAGGAGCAGTGCAGTTGCAAAAGTAAATCAGCACCTGGCAAATCTTTTTGAACAGCCCCAATGCTGAATAATTTGTGTGTTATGTTTTTTTTAATTAGAAAACATCCATGAGAAAACATGGATAAGTTTATAGAATAATACAGTCCTAATTTTTGCCTTGAGGTTTTCACCTTTGCCAAGATGTATCTGATTTAGTATTTTGGGATGGATTAACAGCTTGGTGGCTCCTGATTTCTGTCTCCAGCTGCATGAGGTAGATACTGGTGAAAAGCAAGCTGGGAGGGGATGTGTTGTACTACATTACCTCCTTGGCTAGGTATGGTGACATGTCTTGTAAGAGGGCAGCAAGGGCTGTAAAGGACAGGGAGTAGGGAGCTGAGTGGGCAAATGAGGCTAGCAGCAGGGGTGGCTTCTCTGAGAAGTAGCCATGACTCTTATCAGCCAGTGATGCTCTTCCTGGAGATGCAGGAAACCACCCAGCAAGCCTGGCGTGAGAAGGCAGGTCCATGGGCCTGGGAAGTTCAATCAGTGTCTCAGTGAGACTGAGGACAGACATAGTCATTACACCTTAAATCTTCAACTTGCAGGCAGCACCCACGGGAAACAGGGCATGTCTTCATCTTCAGCCTACTTCTCAACAGCTTTTACCTATGGAGGAACTGATCCTTACCTCTCTCTGTTTGTTAACCTCTCAGAAAGAAGCAAATACACCTGGAGCCTTGACAGATGTACACTGCAGAGGGCATAGGGAATGCAATTCCTATTTACCCCAGTGCAAGAAAATGGATTTTTTTTAAGGCATGTGGCAATATTTGCCCAAAGCAAGCTGTGGAAAGCACCTTTACAAGCCTTAAGAGCATGTTGTGGGAGCCAAAGAGGCCCTGAGTTAGCAATGTAGGACTGTAAAAGCAAAAACCACATGGCAAACACTTATGGCTCTGAGTCCTTTTCATGTGAGTGGAGGTACTGACAACTGGCAGTTTTGAAAATCCTTGTTATATTTCCTCTGACCTCATCTCATCCCAACCTCACTGAAAGAGGAGGAGGAAGTGTGGTGTGTTGAGCTCTGTTAAACAGCAGTTGTTTTCTACCCAGAGGCAGGGACATTGCCAGGATGGGGAGACCAATCCCTGTATCTTGTTTCTAAGCTGTGATACTAAGAGGCTTAAGTAATTAGCATTCATGCTGAAAACATAGATGAGATACTCTCATATAAAGACTTGTACAATGTTGCCTTTTCAGCAGCCCATGGCTGAATACTTTCAGAAATCATCACATTCAGCTCCTGTTAACAGTGAAAACAAGTTTTGGGTAGTCATGAGGTAGTACTGAGGGAAAAATAATCACTATTACATGCAATTGGAAAGTATTTTGTGGTGCCAGTGTACTATGGTGCAAAGCATGTTTTTAAAGTTGAGTTCTTAATTGTAAGCAACATCCCTGCCAAGTTACTACCTTGGTGGGTGCCTGGAGGTCAGAGAGTCCATTTTCTTTGTTTCCAGACCACATTTTTGCTCTTGTGGACATTATTTAATAGACACGGTGGTTGCTCAGGCTCACTGCCAAGGTCAGAGTGGCACAAGCCTTCAGAATGGGAGAGTCACTGCTTCATTTAGCAGAAATGCTGGTGCAAATGAGGCAGGAGCTTTTGGGAATCCCTCTGCTCCCTGCTTGGAGAAGACAGCACACACCTCTTCTCTGAGAGGCAAGCAGCTTCTCTCTTGCATGAGCTAACTGGGAGAAAATTAGATCACTATTCAGGAGGAATGGAAAGGAAGAGGGGCCATGGAGACCTGGAGCCACAAGCACAGCTCATTCTAATGCAGGGGTATCACAGCAATCAGACATTTGAATGCATCTGAAAAGTGCAGGTATAGTATCACCCCTAGTGAGCTTCATGGAGCTCATAAAATCTAGAAGTTAATTATTTATCAAAGCCAGTAAAAATGTGTTCTACTTTAACATGACAACGCCAGTACATAAACTCTGGAGCTAACAGATACTTCAAAAAAATGAACGGTGATTACTTGTATAGCAGCTGTTTCATCAGCCACTTTAGAACCAGCAATATGTTAGTCAGCTAGACATTAGCAGGAAGCATAAGGACAGCTCAGAATTGAAAATTTCCATACTACAAGCTCCACTCAGATAACTGACATCTATAGAAATGTTCTGTTGAAAATCCCAACAGTGTAGCTGAGATAAGGAATTGGAAGAGGACATCGCTGTACTGGACTATGAGGAGCTGGAGACTGTATATTTCACTTCCACAGGGGACTGCATGTAAGAATAATTAAAATAGCTTTAGAGAGAGACCAAAAAAGATGTCAGAGCCTTGATATCTCTGCCCGTAAAAAATAACCAGTTACTAGTGGAGAAAGTGAACCCATAGACACACAGAGTCTTTGCTGTACAGTGTTATTTTTCATCACGGTGTTATTTGAGGGACACTGATATAGGAATGCTCAAATTGATGGAATTTGACTTAAAAATTCAGCCTGCAAGGAGGTCTTTTGACAAGTATGATTTTAACTCCCCTTCTCCCCACTCATGCTTCATTCAGTATCTTAGTGAAAAAAATCCAAACACAAGCAGTTAAACCCACAACCCATCCCCAAGGACTTTTAGAGCATTGCAAGTACATCAGAGAGCAGCATTGACCAGAAAATTTACATTGATTTCTAACAAATGTTGCTGACTCAAGCAACTTAGATAGGGATCTCAATTTGCATTTGTTGAGTTCTGCCTAGTACTGTATGATGAGAAGAGAGATTAAAAAAACCCAGACAGTTTTTGAGGTTTCACTGTGAAGCATGTTCTGTGCTTCCATGTGTGCAACTGCAGTGGTGCTTGATAGCTGAGTATCTGTGGAATTTGAATATGCTGATTATTTTATAAATTTCAAGGTAGAAAGAACCCAGAAAAAATAAAAAACACCAAATACTTTTGCATTTTTGTGCTTCATTCACTTTTTCCTTCCACTACAGTGTCTCAGAAACTAAGGAGTCTGCTGGTTGCCTTTGTAGTTGTTCTGTTCAATGACCTAATAACTCAGCAATCTCTAACTTATGAGTTAGATTTCTTAAAGTCTTTTAAGTTTCCTAGAAGGTCCAGATGCACTGCACTGTGGCACTCTGGTGTCTTCTAGAGAGACTAAGGGCTTTGATGGGGAAGCAGTGCTTTGGGGTATAGCACTGAGCAGAGATGCCCTCTGGACTCTACCCAGAAGTAGAACCCAGTGTGGCCTCACTCCAGCATTGTTTAAAACCTTTTTCTTCCTTTCTGTTCTGCTTGTTGTGTCAATGCTTCTTCTGCTGACTTCATTTGTTGATGAGGGAGTGTTGCCAATGCCCCTACAGTCCTTTACTGGCCTTTAAAATTCATTCCATGGCCTCTCTCTTGTTTTAGGTCACAACCAAAATTCCTACTGGTTGAGGGTAACATCTCAGTGTTCTAATAAAAACAGGCTTTGTGTTGTGTACTTATAATATTGAATTACTCACAGTGACAGTTTTTAGGGTATATTTATTTCTAGAATGTCTTGTTTAATTTACAATTCTATCTTGTCTTTCATAGCTCACATCTCTCTCAGTAATGCTTCCAGTTCCACAGGTCTACCCATCCAAGGAATTTTCCTGACAACAAAAATATGAACTTCTGTTCTCTCATAAGAATGTGTTCTGATATTGATTCATACTTGTTTTTAGAGTACTGGCTCTTCTGGACAGTATACAGCAGAGGGATCTCAAATTCTCTGTGTTCATCTTCTCAGATGAGCAGTGCCAGCACTGATTCAGTACAGAAATTATTTTAGTGAACTTTCTGTCCTTTCCATCATTATTGCACAGACATTCTTTCCTCAGCTTGTGTTTTGCCAGCTGCAGTAATTGTTCATAGACTAACAAGGCAAAGACTCGACTTCATTTCCACTGTTAAGCAGGGAACCAGCAGATCTGCTTTGGCAGGGGAATTGGACTAGGTGAGCTCTTGAGGACCTTTCCAAGCCCTGACATTTGGTGATTCTGTGATTTTCTTTCTAATCTTTGAGCTGCTGCATAACTACTTCTGCTGTTATCCCTACTAGGATGCATTATACTCTCCACACAAAAAGCTGTACTGGAAGCTGCCTGGAATACCTGAAAGGAGGCTATACAGAAACCCTCAAGGTCCTCTGATGTGGAGAAGCATCCTTTTCTACAGGAGGATTTCACTGTAGATGTGTTTCTAGACCTTAGAGCTGGTGTATAATTCTCTGGCACTAAGACTGTAAGTGTTGCTTGGTTTGAGAAGTATCATGAGAAATTTCTTTAGGGCATCCCATGTTATTTTTTTCAATACCTTTATCCCCAGTGATAAGCTCTAAGTTTTCCTCCAATTTCTCTTGAAGTCTCTGATTCTCTACCCTTTCAGTCAGTACACCTGAAGGAACACGACAAAGGTTACTGTCATTCAGGAACCACTAAATTCTTCAATGGATCCACAATGAGGAGTGAAGGACAAGGTGTCACTAGGAGTGTTGCAGATGTTTTAGATAAGATTGGGAGAGTATTGCACTCCTAATCTGAGGGTCAGGGGTTCGAGTCCCCGTCCAGGTGTGAGGCTTGTCAGAGTTGGGCTGATGGTTGGACTAGATGATCTGAAAGGTCCCTTCCAACCTAGATAACTATGAGTATGACTATGGCTTTATGTGGCAGAATGAAAGGAGGATCAACTGTTGCTAATCCACCCAGCCCATCTGGATGAAGGACAGAAAATGTTCTCAAGGCTCAGTGCTTTCAGTAGGAGGTAGAATCACAGAATCAGAGAATGGGTTGAGTTGGAAGGAACCTTAAAGACCATCCAGTTCTGCACACCCTACCTTGGGCAGGGACACTTTCCACTAGATCTAGTTGCTTCTGTCCTTTTTGTGCTGGTCTTGGAAGCAGCTCTTCAGTATGTGATTCAGACAGTGATGGCTTTTTCTCTCACTGCAGCCTGTTTCCCATCTTTTGATGCTCAAGTGTATCTCTAGTCACATCTCTGGGTGCAACCCTCTGCACCATCTGCTCAGGCACACCCCACAGTCACACTGCCTGCAAGGTGGTTCTTGGGATGGACTTTGTTTTCCTTACCCTAAGACACATGGAAGGGGACTGCTGATTCTGCACCAACACTACTCTTTATCTCCAGTTAAAGACTGAAAAAAAAGATAAGTGGAACTAATTAATCAGACAAGATCTGAAGTCTCTCTTTCTGGACATAGTCTTGTCTACCTCACAGGCATTATATTAATCTCTGAAATGAAATGTACTGGTGGTCATTGCCAAAACTGATGTATTGGGCTAGTGAGATCACATTTCTCACACACTAGTAGTGACAAAACCTTTGTTTATCAGAAGAAACTTGGATCCTGGAATGGCAGCATATTAATAGGGCAGACTAATTAAGCTTATAAAAATCCAATTTTT
>VZTY01032592.1:207437-248702 GCA_013400935.1 Turnix velox
CATCCTTTTCTACAGGAGGATTTCACTGTCTGTAGATGTGCTTCTAGACCTTAGAGCTGGTGTGTAATTTTGTGGCACTAAGACTGTAAGTGTTGCTTGGTTTGAGAAGTATCATGAGAAATTTCTTTAGGGCATCCCATGTTATTTTTTTCAATACCTTTATCCCCAGTGATAAGCTCTAAGTTTTCCTCCAATTTCTCTTGAAGTCTCTGATTCTCTACCCTTTCAGTCAGTACACCTGAAGGAACACGACAAAGGTTACTGTCATTCAGGAACCACTAAATTCTTCAATGGGTCCACAATGAGGAGTGAAGGACAAGGTGTCACTAGGAGTGTTGCAGATGTTTTAGATAAGATTGGGAGAGTATCGCACTCCTAATCTGAGGGTCAGGGGTTCGAGTCCCCGTCCAGGTGTGAGGCTTGTCAGAGTTGGGCTGATGGTTGGACTAGATGATCTGAAAGGTCCCTTCCAACCTAGATAACTATGAGTATGACTATGGCTTTATGTGGCAGAATGAAAGGAGGATCAACTGTTGCTAATCCACCCAGCCCATCTGGATGAAGGACAGAAAATGTTCTCAAGGCTCAGTGCTTTCAGTAGGAGGTAGAATCACAGAATCAGAGAATGGGTTGAGTTGGAAGGAACCTTAAAGACCATCCAGTTCTGCACACCCTACCTTGGGCAGGGACACTTTCCACTAGATCTAGTTGCTTCTGTCCTTTTTGTGCTGGTCTTGGAAGCAGCTCTTCAGTATGTGATTCAGACAGTGATGGCTTTTTCTCTCACTGCAGCCTGTTTCCCATCTTTTGATGCTCAAGTGTATCTCTAGTCACATCTCTGGGTGCAACCCTCTGCACCATCTGCTCAGGCACACCCCACAGTCACACTGCCTGCAAGGTGGTTCTTGGGATGGACTTTGTTTTCCTTACCCTAAGACACATGGAAGGGGACTGCTGATTCTGCACCAACACTACTCTTTATCTCCAGTTAAAGACTGAAAAAAAAGATAAGTGGAACTAATTAATCAGACAAGATCTGAAGTCTCTCTTTCTGGACATAGTCTTGTCTACCTCACAGGCATTATATTAATCTCTGAAATGAAATGTACTGGTGGTCATTGCCAAAACTGATGTATTGGGCTAGTGAGATCACATTTCTCACACACTAGTAGTGACAAAACCTTTGTTTATCAGAAACTTGGATCCTGGAATGGCAGCATATTAATAGGGCAGACTAATTAAGCTTATAAAAATCCAATTTTTGTCTTATAAGAAAAATAATTTGATTTTTTGTGTTAAACATCTGGAACACTTGTCTTACTAGTATAGAGATTTGGTCTGGAAAATTATAGTAGGGGTAACAAAATGACAGAGTTAGTTGTTGATGTGAGAGGAAAAGTAAATATCTGGAGAAGTGTGGGTAGATAAGGAAAGGCTTAGAATATTTAAAGACAAATAGAAGAAAAAGACAGTTCAGTGTAGATAAATGATGGATAATGAGTTCACAGTGAAGCATTGCCAGCATTCATAGGTGCTTCATACACTTGGAAAATTTAAAGCAAAGGAGCAGATCATGCTGTAAATTTGCATAACTTCACTGAAGCCAGTGGAGCTTTGATAATTTACGCAATTTTCATTCCCCAAAAGAATTAAAAGCATCATTTATATTTCCCAGTTGTCTGTTTGGCAGTGGGAGAAATCAGGTTATGTATGAGACCTGAGTAGCCTGTGAAAAAAAGATGCTTCATTTCGCTCTGCTGTGAAATAGGATGTTGTTTTTTGGAATGCAGTGAAAGCAAGCTGAGAACTTATAGTCTGTCTTTCTGGGAATTCAGTTCTNCAAAATTGCTTTCTAGATCAGACTGAAGATTCTTCATGTCTATCCTCAACAGCAACATAGTAAATATGAAGTACATAGGGAACATAAACTGGGCTTGTGATGAAGAAAAGAGATACTCAAGAAGGAAATATGTGTAACTTCAAACTGATTTTGCACCATCCTTATAAATTGGAATTAACTTCACTGCAGTGAGTATATTTGAGTGAGACAGGACAGACCAACTAAGTCACACTGTCATAGATTCTGGACTGGGGTTGCCTAATTGGAACAATTTCAACCCAGCTCAGTGAGAATTTCCAGACTTTGACCTACTTTACCCTTTATTTGAGAGGAGCTTGACCTCCTTCTTTCTCCAGTTCCATTGGCGTTTCTTTTTCCTTTCCAAAATCATTTTCTGTGGTCCTTGGGTGTCACAAGGAGAGATTAATGGCTGGTGTTGATCCCTCTGTCACAACATGAGGGATTGTCATGTGTGCGGATTGATTTCACCCATTGTTCTGTCCTGTAAAAAAAGTATTTGTCAATAAAACAGAGGCAAGGAAAATCCTTTGGCACTGACATTATGAGCTGATCCATCTTCACCTCCATGAAAATGGCTGGAAAGGATGTTAGGCAAAACAATCTGTTCTCATGATAAACCTGCGTTGTATTTAGAATAAATACAACCCTACTTGTCTGCTGAAGGCACTGCATATTACACTGAGAAATGGGAACTGAATAAGATGAACTTATTATCCTGCCTCCATTCTTTTCAAGTTAATTTTAAAGTTGTCCTCTTATTTGAAAAAATTTACACCTGAAGTTGCACAGGAAAACTCTTACTTTTCTCACTCTTATTATTCCTTTGCCTTGTTATATCTCCATCTCACAACTGTCACAATGAAAGTGTGAAATTAGTTTCTTCTTCCCAATAAGTTGCTGTTTGTGTAGTGTAAGCAATATTATGTCTTGTACTGGTGTGTCAGACATGCAAAATACCTCGAGATTGGTTTATGAGCAGTAAGGCTTTTGTGAAATTATGAACACTGAACATATGTTGTTTTGCTATCCAGATTTGACAGTTCTTTATGCATGTTCATTTTCAACTTGCAAAACACCTTTGCAGCTGTGGATACAAGGCACTTCAAAATAATAAAAAGAAAGAAAACAAAACAAACCAGAAAAAGGAAAATAAAATATGTAATGTAAAAAAAGTCTTTTGTTTCCTAAGTACCTTCTTTTAGTTCATTCAGCAGTACATGGAATTTGGGTAGTAGGAGAAGAAATTAGAACAAGACATAATTCCTGTGAATCAAGCATTAGAGCCATTGATGTGACCTATTAACATCAACCTTCAGAAAAATGCCCAGACTTATCTTCACCCATTTGCACAACTAATCAGAACATTATATTGAGTGAAGAAGGAAATTAAATGGTAGAAAGATTCATGTTATCTTAATACAAATGCCTAAGAGAAGTCAAAGGAATTGCTCTTTAGAGGAATAAATACTTGAAAGTCTATGAAACTGCTGACTTTGAAAAGTTGTAGAGTGTAATAGCAATAATAACCAGAAAAGGCAAAGAGGAAGAGTTGTGTAGATATCACATAAGAGCTGTAAAGTATTTTGAAGTCTATTTGTGACTGAGAAGAACTTTTAGACAACATCTAAATGAGAAAGTCTAGTCAAATTTACGTATAAGACCCTTTCAAGAACCTGTGGGAGAGAGCTGGACTCCTACTTTGTGCTTCCGTGAGTACTATTTAATGAACTGTTTACCAGCAACTACCAACAGGGTGAGCTATCAGTAGCAGAGTTGCTTCTCTTAAAAAAAGTTCACTAGAATTGTTAAAATGGAAGATTTTCTTTCTTTTTTTGCTTCCATGTCTATGACCTTTTCTTTGTGCTCCTAGTCAGTAAAATTACAAATTTCTGAATAGACTCAGGAAATTGATTTTCAGTCTAAATCTGTACCTGCCTCTGTTCCTCCTTATTTGTAACAAGTGGATAATGCAACTTTTAATCTTCTTCCTGTGATCTCAGGATTTCAAAGCAAAGATTTCCTGTGTTATGAAAGGGCTCAGGACAATGGCTGTTTCATAACTCGCATGGCCTATCAAATCACTACAAAGTAAGGGAAAATAAGTATGTTTCACAATTCATAAAATTTCTAAAAGATTCTTCTTTACCAAGGACTTTCTCATCTCTAATTGCAATTTAATCTTCCACATAACCATTTCATCCATTGTTTCTAAATTCATTTAAGCTTAGAGCTGGCCCAGAGAAGGGTCACAAAAATTATCAGAGTTGAAGCAGATCTCCTATGAAGACAGACAGTGTTTAGACTGGAGATTTTGATCACAAATATGGCTCCTTGTTTATGGAATTCATGGTAAAATGTTTTTAGTATGGCTTTCTAGTTACAGCTTATCCTGTCCTGAGACAGGGACTGAATAGAACATCTTCTGAAAGCACTTCTAGGTCTTTTTTTTTTCCTTTTCTATGTTTCAAGGTTTGAAACCATACTGTCCATTCTGTAACTCTATGCGAATTACATTATGGGCTGGAAAATTTGTCAAAGATTTTTCAATCTGGGAAAAAAAATATCCAGGAAAAAAAATGCTTAAAAAATCTTCATGAGTAAAATAGCCAAAAGCTGGTTTACATTTTAACTCTGTAGGAGTTGAGGGTTAGGAGCACAGCAGTACTGTTTCCCCTGGAGTGAGGACATTGATTCAGTACGAATTTATAGTAATGCCACCTACAGATGTTACAAGCTGCCACTTGTTCATTTATTATTTCTCTAGGGCTGAGATGCATTTGCTTGCAGGGCAAACTCAGTGTTGGACAACAGTTTGAAAGCAGAAGGATCTATGATTTGATCACTGAAATAGCCACATGTTCTCTTCATGCAGCATTTTCAAGTTGCTCCACTGGCCATATTCCTTCTGGTATATCTGGTGTGTTTCACTGAAAAGCCCTTTCAGTTTAGCAGCATGAGTCCATGTATCCTGTGCTTCAGTGTCATACTGCAATTTCAGCTCCAAAGTTAGTCAGGCAAGATGGACAGCATAATATGGCAAAAGACAGCAGATTACCAGCCTGGTGAGCCAATGCTAGCAGGCACATTTGAACCAATCAAAATCCCAGTTGGAGGGATATGACAGGTAGTTGTGAGAGCAATGACTGATGTCCAGCTTGTATAGAAATGTTCCAAAACTGCGATGTTATCCTTGCTCTCCCTGTTTTTATGGTAGCCATGCATAGCCACCTGTCCTGAGCCTTGAGAATGAGAGATTTCCCAGGGGCTGTTCTAGTGAGTGATTGATGAGTTTGCTTTCATGAAATCTGAAGAAATGATGGGAATCAATCTCACTTCTTCAGTAGTACTCAAGAGTCTTGAAGGCCACACCTTGTCTTTTGTGGGAAAGATTAATCACCAAAGTGCAAAACAGCTCTTCCAAAAATACACACTCTTCAAGAAGAAAAGCTAACAATACAGCTCAAAAGCAGTAATGTGATTTTTCAGGATCCCAAAGTATCATATCAGAGACAGGAGCAAGTTTTAGAGTAAGAACTTACATACAAATTTTCCTAGATTTCAGAGAGGTTTTTATAAATCAGTATCTGAGGAAACTTTAATTTTAGTTCTAAAGTGTTAGAGACCAGTGATATTCCCATATATTTTAGTTTGGGATATAGCCCTCAGAAGGATACTACCCTCAGGGATATTACTCTTTGCTCTCATGAGACCCCACCTAGAGTACTTCATCCAGCTCTGGAGACCTCAGCACAAGAAGGAGAAGATGAAACTATTGGAGAGGATTCAGGGGAAGGCCATGTGGATGATGTGAGGGCTAGAGAATCCCTTCTGCGTGGACAGGCTGAGAGAGAGCTGGGGCTGTTCAGCCTGGAAAAGGCACTGGGGAGAGCTGATAGTGCCCTATGAGCACATGAAGGGTCTACAGGAAAGCTGGGAAGGGGTTGTTTGCCAGGGCATGTAGTAATAGGATGAGGGGCAGTGGTTTTAAACTAGAGCAGAGTAGGTTTAGGTTAGACAGTTCCTCAACATGATGATGGTGAGGCAATGGAATAGGTTCCCCAGAGAGGTGGTGGAAGCCCCATTTCAAGGCCAGGTTTGCTGAGGCTCTGAGCAACAGGATGACCTTGCTCACTGCAGGGGAGATAGGCTTGGTGATCTTTGGATGTCCCTTCCAATTCTATAATTCTAAGTATAACTTTAATTATATCTTGCATATCACTGATCAATTCTAACCAAATTTCATCTTTTCAGTCAGAGTGCTGTTGTCAGGACTCAGACTAATGTGAAGCCATTTATTTAGCCAAACTTAAATCATTATACAGTTTTCTTAAAGAGAAAACATTCATCTTGGTAGTTAATCATTGGTTAAGCATAGCATGTGTGGTTATATGATTTGACAGAATCATTGAGTGTTGTAAATACATAATTGCAAGGGTCAAAAATAAGAATTACAACAATAAGAAGCAAAATCAACAAGTCTTGTTCCAATAATTCCTTGATCCATCCCATCTTACACAAATACCAGGTGTCGTTCTTGTTTCTGTTAGATCTTTTCCTGGGCACAGTTTGCTGCATTCAAGGCTTCATTCCAACAAGTCCCATCATATCTTTCTCCCAAGGTCAATCCTCACTTGCAGAGCTCAACAACTCTGCTCTCTGCATGCCAACAGAGTGCTATCAAATTTGCACTGTAATTAAAAATACAATTTTTAACCTGATAATGGAATTGCAGGTCATTTCTTAATTTACCTATAATGTATGGAAAAAATGCAAGCAAATAAATTTTAAAATGTTAATGATTGCTTGGGAGGTGAATTGTACCAGAATTATTTTGATAGCTAAACAGATAATTTATATGTTATTTAAGAGGACTTCAAGCTTGCCCATTCCAAAAATAGCATGAAGAACAGGGATTAAAGCTTATGGGGTATAAAGACGAGATGTAATAATTTTGCATATAATAACAATAGAGAATAGAAAGATGCAGTTAATTTCCTCCTGTATTATCCTGGTTATCCTTCAGAAGAATGAGAAAAAGGCCTGAGCCACATGGATGTTTTTTTAAATTACTTTCTTAGCCAAAAACCTATGACTTTCCCTCCCTTCATGCCTACATTTAGAGCTGATTTTTCAATTGAGTTAGATAAAGGAATTGGCAAGCAGTGCAGAAACAACTCTCAGTTTGGTATACAGTTGAGCACTGCTTGCTGGTAGAGAATTTGGTCTTTGCAAACTGCTTAAAATAAAGAAAAGGATTTAAGTGGTCTTTTAAAGCTGTAGAAGGAGCAGCAGAGACATGATTATTCTGAAGTGATCACCAAATTCATTGTGTTGTTATGGATTATGAAACACTTGAGCTCTGTTAAAGTACCAGAAATTTCATTTCTAGTAATTCCTGCATAATTTAAACGACAGAATGAGATGCAAAGCATTTTAACTTGTCATTCTTTCCCTATTCGTAGTAAGGTGCTTTATTGCAGAAGAGGGGAAGGTGAATACATTGGACTCAGCATTTTACTGAGTATTTAAGAATTGTATAAAATAGTATTCATAAAGGCTGCTAATTGTACAGACATTGCACTAATTAGATGTTGTAAAAAGCTGTTCACATTTTATATCTACTCATCATAAAATGGGGCTCATTAGTGTGAAAGCAATGGCTAAATATATAAAACCCTTCTCAGTCTGTTTTACAGGGGAGACTTCAGACAGAGGTAGGTTGTATTTTGGCCTTTAAAACAAAGTAGGTAAATTCATGTTCTAGTCTACTTTGTGGAAACTGGTGGCAATTTGCACACAGATATAGAACACAAGTAATATATATCATGGTAGACCTTCCATACCATCATTCTCCTAAAATTATTGCTTCTTTCATTTCTTTCTTGTGAAACAATGGTCAACAATGCAGATTAGCAAGACTTTGAAGAGCACAAAAATGCATTTATTTATGATTCCTTCTGACCTGTTTCTGTAATTCTCAACTGAACAGAAAACATGGAAGCAACTTTTTCTAAATAAAAGCTACAGAGCTGAACCTTCTTTTCATCTTTCACTTTAGCAAAACTATGTGTTAATCTCATTCTGACAGAAGAAACATGAAATGAGTTCAAACAACATTATACTTAAAAGGATGGATTTGCTGGTGTGTACTGTCTGTTCAACAGCACTTCAATAATGTCATTAAAACCATATTTAAAGCTATTTAATGTTATTGGAATGGCACAAAGTGGGTAGAGCACATTAGTCAATTTGTCATCAATCCAACAAAAAGACATTACTGATGCTTTCTTTTTTTTTTTTTTGAAGTCAATTTGATTTCAGTTCAGAAGAAATATTAGCATAAAGACCATATCTGGTATGATTTTTCAGAGCTTAATTCCTGGGTGTTTGGCCCACACACATTATTTATGTGAACAATGAAGTCATCTGGCAATTAGAAAAAATTAAATAAATCTATTCTACACCACTGGAAGTGAAAACAAAGCAAGTTTTATGAGTTCTGATTTCTGAACCTGAGCAGGGGTTATATTGTTCAAAGCAGAGTTTTCACAAGCTTATTTTCTTCAAAACTGGGCTCTGTTTTTGCATCTACGCCAGCTGGTCTAAAGAAAAGCATCTATCCATACAAATGCTGCTTCATACAAAATTGATTTCACTGTAAATTCAAGTGTTCACAAGATTAGCTCACAAAAGTATTTCGTTACTCATAAATGAGGTTGAAAATTTTCATGAGTCAAAAATTCTGGTAACTCTGGATTCTCTATAGAACTCTAACAGTGGTTTGCTTTTTCATAGGTGTGAACAGTTGTTGGCCAAAAATCTATCTGCTTTAACTTCTGGTGGAAACCATGTGGAAGGGCATACTGTTTTTGATCATAATAAAAGCAAAACTAGAAGCTCAGACTTGAACAATATGACATTTCAGCAGGCTGCTCTGGAAAGCAAGAATCTGATGGGAATGAGTTTGTAATAATTTTTGTCAGTGTTTTGGAACAAGACAAAAGTGAATTTTATTTGAAATTATTTTGGGGTCTCATAGATTTGGTTGGGCTTTGGGTGACTCAAGATGGCAAAGTTGTACTTGCAATGTGCTTGAAACCAGATCACCTGCTGGTAATTTTATTTCCTTAATATGCACAGATTTAAGTGAGTTCTGTAAGTAACTTCTTGCCTAATTCCTTGTACAATTGACTCAAATGTACCCCTTAGGATTTGAATTGATACATGCCTGTCAAATACAGCTTCAGTGTTGTTTCTTTAGTGCAGATAGAATCCTAAGCAATAAATCAGATCCTTGATGTGTAATTTTCTTAACTATGTGTCTGGTGTCATTAAGCAAACAAAGGAGTAAGATACCAGGTTAGAGGAAAGAAATAAAGTACATCGTTTTCAGAACACCACAAAATATGGAGCAGTCAATGATTTATTTTCTTTTAATGGTTGCCCTTAAAAATATTGTGGACCTGTCTGGTATTGTTTTTTATCTTGCTTCCCTGAGGCTTGTCCTTTTAATCTTTTGTACAAATAAGTAATTTGTCTTAGATGTGTTTTTACACAATGGACAGTGTAGTTTAATGAATGAAAAAATGGTTAGGTTTATGATCCATTCTGGCATTGATAATATCCTCTCATACTCCCCACATTTCCCCTCCTGTGTAATTACAATGCCTCTGAAGCATAGGTCACCTTTTACAACATGTATGGTTGAAGTAAGGCTTGAAGCCAACAGGTGCTGGTGCTGTAGTAAAGCATCAGGTCTTAGGGAATAATCATGACAAGATTTAAAGCCAAAACTGGAAAAAATAATGCATGAGAGAGAATGATTTTTCTCATGTGAAGAGTTGGTGGTAAAAACATCAGAGGAGGGAGTTCAGATGAACCTACCCAAATTCTTTTATATTAACAGCAAAAACATGACTGTTCAGAGAAGCTTGAGAGTATCCTTTCACTCATTTCAGCATATTTCAGTGGGAGAGATGTCTTGTGGATTCAGAATGTCTAAACCTTTCATTGCTGGGCATACTAGTCAGGTCTGTGCTCAGCTATCAACCATTTTAATGTTTTTTATATAACAATGCCTCATGATGGGTTTAGGGATAACAATAAATGTCACCCAATATCATAAAAATGATTAAATTTTTTAAATCAATGACTTTGTCAAATATTCTGCATCAATAGTAGTAGGCTGTAGAAGCAGTAGTTCTACAGACTCAGCAAACTTGGGCCAGGTGTTTGGTGTGTTTGTCAGATGTCAGGCTGCCAAATCTACTTTGTATTGACAAAGATGTCCTGAATATCTGAGAGGTAGACCAAAGAACCAGATGCAAGCTAAATTTTCAGTGGTAAAGGACAAAGTCTTCTGGGTCAGAACATATATGCTGATGCAATTAAAACCTCCCAACAAAACCAGAACTACACTGAATGATACAAGCTGGAAGAATGCAGAAAATCACCATTTTCAGATATGTAGACTATTGTGATGATCACCTTCATTCCTCATCATTGGAAGATAAATCAGTCAGACTTTCATTTACAGAATTTACCATTTTGAATGTCACTATTACAGCTTTTGTCCAAGCCTGAGCCAAATTTGGCTAAATGTGTAACCTCTTTTTGTTTAACTGAAAGGTAGAACAGGGACTTCCAGTCAGGTTTGTATACAATTTGAATGTCACATCTAGCAAGCAAACAGGACAAAAATGCCAGCATTTGTCCAGAAATTAGAATGAAGCACATTCAGGAAAACACTTGACAGGACAGGAGCTAATACAAGTACCCACCTGTAAATATTGCAATCTACAAAATGTGTTTACCAGTCATGTTTTTTGTCTCCTCCCATGCTTCTAAGTTTGTAGAGTGAAAAACTATAGTGATAGATGAGAGAAAGGTTTTTGACCTTACTGGGTACATCACCTTCCCTTCCAGGCTTCTCATTCTGTCTTTTATATAGAGCCCGTTTATTGCAAGAGCTTGGATTTTATTTATTAGAGAAACACCAAGGTTAAGTTAGTTCTGCCTTTTGCAATATGGGAGATTCTACATTAATGCATAGAATGAGATGACCAGGGAGACTAAGGAAAGAAAATTCTCCCCCCTCCTTTCCCTTCACCAGTCACACACAATGCCATTAACTGCAGAACCTTTCAGGGGAGATCATTGCTGATTTGATGCATTGGACTGAATTCTCATTTCAATCAGGCAGTGAATCTTCAAAGGAAAGGATGATTTGGAGGAATGGGAGAGACCTTGATATATCAAAACAAGCCTTTAAATAATAAACCCACTTCAAACCCAGTGCTTATCCTGCACATAAAGCAATTCAATGCAAGAGATATTTATAAGGCTATTTTCTATGCAACATAAAGCTGGCTATTTTAATACTCATCTATATTTTCATTATGAACTGCAAATAAATAGTTTCTCTTCTCATGAATCCGAAAAAAGAATTTGTAGTTTTAGTCCCCTATTTTGGCAGAGAAAATTGAAACCTTTTGGAAACTGCCAGAATAACAATGGTTAGAAAGAACCTAGACACTATGAATCTTACTCAACAAACTTAATGAATTTTTGTCTGTCCTCTTTGTATCTCCAGTCCAGTTAGTGCAAAATGAAAAAATGAGAAGCATTCTAACAGATGACCTCTCTACCCCTGGGTGAATGTTTGTTTCTTCAGAAGCCAAGGAGAGACTTCATGCTGACTTCAGACTACTTTTGGATTTTGTCCAGTCCAACTGGGTTAATTATTTGGACATCCTTTGGAAAACAGGGATGCAGATTCTCCTATACATCACCTCAAGTAGAAAGCTGTTGACTGGCCAAGCAAAATAAGATCTTGCTTCTTACCAAAATAGTTTCACCATCACATTACAGCTACTGCTTTCCTCAGATGTTCATAGTTTCCTCCAAAATATACTAAAGAAAAACATGTATCAAATGTACCAATCTTGCTGCCCAGGGTATTTTAAAAAACATTTCACATGTAAGAAAAAGTCTCTGTGCCTCATCTCAGTAGGAAAGCAGTAGCTGTAATGTGCTGGTGAAACTATTTTGTTACATCACAGCAAAACAGATCCTTAGTTAAGTGGGCTTCAAGTGCAGAGTAGGTACAGCTTTGGAGGAGATTTAAAGGTTTATGAAGAGTGTATATGCCACAAGCAAAGATTCTGTATTTACCTGAGGAACTTCTCAAATGAAATAAAGAAAAGATGTTAGACATCAAGATCAGTGATAATAGAATTGTGTATGTGCAGGGCATCAGTAGCTTCATAGATTATACATGTGGAAAAAGAACAAAGGACCATGAAGGACTGGCTTTGAAAGTAAGTATGGGAAGATTTTTGTGGTGTAAAAGGGAAAGAGGGATGATAGATGTCAAGTACCATGACAGAGTGATGGATCCAAGCAGTAGCTATTTTTGTAGCCCAAATCTCAGTGGCCTGAAAGGGAGAGGAAAACAGGATTATCAAAACCCATACAGAAAAGGTTCTTTTGTCAAATGCCTGTTACTCCATTTTCCTGCTGGGTATGGTGATCAGTTTTTATTATCCATGAGAATCAACAGCACTGCAGGTTGGTGCTTCTGTAGTTTCAGTGGAGCAGAAAGATAGTATGAAGGAAGGGAAGTTGATTGCAGTTTCAAGGCAGGATATTCAAAGCTGACATATATTCAGGGATATTCACACTGCCCAACTTCTAGACTAGAATGTCTTATCTCAGCAAGGAAATGAAACTCTTGTAGGGTTGGCAGACATCTCTCTATTTAATTTTTTTTCAAATGGGGATTCACAGAATCTGAGTTATATACCCATGTGGTTTGCCCTCACAAGAAGACTTTGACTAACTAAGAATCCTACTGGTCTTTCAGTAACAGTCTAGGGCTGGTGAATTGAACTCTTTTCCTTTTGTCTCTCCAAGCCTCTATTTAATGTAGCATCTATAGGTAAGTGGTTTTCATTCAGAACAAGTATTACTTACTGCATTTTCTTCTCCCTGAGTCTAGAGGAAGGAAATTTACAGTATGCTTTGTGTCTTATTAAATCAGTAGATTAGCTGCAGAAACAAATTTTACTCAGAGGTTCAGGGATCCTGATTTACCAGACTGAACAGAAAACCACATGGATTAATGCATGAACAATACACACTGACAAGTGAAAATGGGCACAGAAGAAAATTTCCTGCTGGGCTTTTTTTCTTTTGAAAAAAATGAGTATTCCTCCAGACAACATTAGGATGGGATGCATCCTTCTCACGGCAGCATAAAGTGTTACAATCTATTTCATTTTATTAGTCCAACTCTAAGCCAGAGTAAATTAGAGAAGACCTGTATTATCTGAATTTCACTAATTAAGATGTAATTAATAGAAACCTCCCTGTGATCCTGTGCTGCCTGCCCCCAAATCACAGTTGTAATTACATAAGGCTACCATCTTTCTCTCTCTTTTCCTTCCACTAAGTATTATATTAGCTACACAAAAAGAATTTCTTCAGTAAGAAAATCTGAGAAAGGTAGTAACCTGGTGGTTATTATACTTTTTTATGCTGTGCATACTCCACATTTGAACTCTTAGTATACAGAAAGCATACCAGAATTTTGCCAGATGCTACTTCCCCTTTAAAATGCTCAGATTTGTTCCAGGTGTGAAAAGGGGAAATTTTATAACAGCTGTTTGAGTGAAAGAACCCAGTTCAATGGACTCAAGCTCCTTTTTTACCCTGAAAAGGTATATATGTAAAAGGCATTATGTAAAAACAGTGATGGTTTGGTTTTGACATAACACTAGGAATTCTTATTATAATGCACACAGGTTTATAAATTAAAACAGATCTGAGCTGATCTAGCTTTTAGCCCTCGAAGTCAGCTAAGAGCTGTAAAGGTGATTTTGCTATAGCATCATATTGTGGAACATATTATGAGATATTTTGGAGAGCAAAAGACACAGGGAGCACAGAGGAGCATTTTATTGCATATGAGCTTTTTAAATAAATAAGTGGATTTTCAGTACTGAAAGGAGACCTGAGTCTTTGGGCTTGCAAGACTTGGAAAAGCCCTTTTTATTAAGAAAAATAATCCCTTTTTATTGTATTGCAGAATCCCGTCATCCCTCACAGTTTCCTACCTTGACCTCTTTATAAGTATTCCCACAGAATTACAACACTGAAAATAATAAACTGCTTTATTGAGGTTAGGATGATAATTCCACTGGACTGGTAACTGGACTGGCACTGAGTCCCAGGTTGGAGCAGACAAATCCAGTTCTATGGCAGGAAGGGGACTGGCTTCCTTCAGTGGGGCTTTCTGCAGGCAGGTAGCATACTGGGAACAGTGAAGGTACCAGAAAAAGGGAGGATTGCTGGCTCAAGTCTATTGAATACGCAGCCCTAACACAAGGGCTATTTGCTGTATGGATGATATCCAGGGTGTTTTAGGAGACACTTGATAGTGGTGTCCCTGCTGACCCTCACATCCCCAAATGAGCACCTGCTGAGTGACCTGACTGCATCGTATTTGAACAGAGACAGAAGGATTCAGCTGCCTTGAGACTCACTCCCTCCTCAGCTGTAAGAAACTGACAAGGATTTAAAGTCCTTTCAGAGAGGCACTGAACATTCCCACTGCTCATTAACAACACAGATGGGATAGCAACTTCTGCCTACCTGTATTGTCTTGGGACACAGCAATTCAGATATGAATGGGCTTGCTGAAGAATTCCAAGGAGCTCCTTTCCTGTTGTATTGGCCAAGTTCTCTTCAGCTGGACCTGACACTGTTCTGTGTGTCAGCATGGAGAAGTCCTTTATGATGGCAGCTTAAAAAAAACTTCAGTGTTTGCAATTGCCCTACTATACCTATTACTTTTGTCTCTATATCTATCTGAATCATAGAATGGTTTAGGTTGGAAGGGACCTTAAAGATCATCTAGTTCCAACCTCCCTGCACTGGGTAGGGGCACCTCCCATTGGATGAGGTGCTCAATGCCTCATCCAGCCTGGCCTTAAACACATCCAGGGTGGGGGCATCCATCACCTCTACGGACAACCTGTTCCAGCATCTCACCAATGTGCCACTCTGTCATTTCTACCAGTTTCCTGCACCACTACCCATCCCAAAACTGCCCAGGAGCAATGTAAAGCTGGAGGAGTTGAGGAAGAGGGGAGGAGAAGAGAGGTGAAGGGAGTGTAATTTAGAAACAAGTTTAAAAACTTGTATTTTCTCTCATTAATGTTCCTTGAAACTGAGAAGCTGGAACACTCAACATTAATGCAGCAGCAATAAAAACCCCACAAAACTTTAAAAAAAAACCAACCAAAGATTTTTAGTTCGGGGAATAAGAAATATGACAATGTTATTCTGAAGGTGTAAAAGGCATGCAAAAGAATAATGAATGCAAAACCACAGTTTTTCAGAGCTAAAAAAAAAGTACACTGTTCTAGCATCAGGCAATGAGGCAGTGCTCATTAACATGCTTTGCAACACTTCTTATTCAGAATATGCACAACACTCACACTGTGGTTTTAAAGATGAGATTAATATCAGCATCCCTTCTTTGGTGGAAGTCTTCCAGTTAAAAATCAGACTGTTATATACAATTTGTGTTTTTTCTATGATTGTTAAAATGTGACTCATTATACAAGACTACAATTGAATAGGAAGGAAACATAATTCAAACACTTACTTCAAACCTCATCTCAGCATTTAAGATGTTTGTTTCTTTATTACACTTCTTTATAAAACTTGGAAAAAAGACTATCTACACTCTCAGGTTATCAGTGGACATGAACACAGAACCACAAAAGCTGTCCTATAAAATAAATTCTAACTGCAGAAAATAGAAAATTAACTTGAGCAATTCCATTTTATCATTTTATAAATTAATCTTAAAACAAACCTCAATCAGAAATGTGGGCTTGGGCCTTCTGGCTTTGTTATGCAGCAGCCACAACTTGCATAACTTTATCAGCTGAATTTGGCAATAGTATTAATTGCTAATGGTAATCTTTCCACTTACTAGTAGACAAATTCTTCTCTTTCAAATGCAGTATAGGGCCAGGAATAACTTTGATTTAAATTTGGTATCATGAGGAACATTTTCCCAAGTGATTTTAGTCTGTTCAGTGGGCTAAAAATTGTGTTGAAGCAAAATCTGCTTCTGCTTCATTGGTAAGAACAGTTTGGGTATTTATCTCCTAAGTTTCTGAGTAAAACCTTTTAATGAAGCACAGAATGTGTCTGGTAATTTTCTACCAATGCATATCCATCTCAAAGCTTTGCTCTGTGCCTTGTGCTTTACTGCTCTGCTCTGCTGCTCATTGTGCTGCTGGAGTTCAGCAAATGTCTACTTGAGCAGATCAAAGCATAATCTTGGCTTTTTTGCTTCTCTGTGTTTTCTGGTGCTTATGTTAATCCTACTTAAACTAAGTGGTCAGAGATTCGGGAGATTTGAAACACAAAATAGATTCTAACCTTGAGATGGATTAGGGCTGTCAGATGACACAGAACTGTCATGTAGGACTAACATTGCAAAAACAAGAGCTCAAAATACTGTCTCAGTGTGGCTGACAACAGGGATTTATCCTAAAAGAGGCACGGACTTGTTTGACTAAAGCAGCTCCTTGGTGAATATGAAGCCAGAATGCCTTGCAAGGTTATTGATTATGCATCTTAAGTCAAAGATACAGCTTTTTCTCCAGGGGATTTGTTTTTTTCATCCAGTAAACACAATAATCTTCAGAACATGGATACAGTGTTTCACAAAAGCACTTTATTTTGTATGATAAGGAGGGGATTAGCTTGCATTATAATTACATATCTGACTTTTTCTTCAGAAAGTCTGTTTTGCAAGTTATTTTCAGACAATAATGAAGCCTTGTAGCTGAAAATCATTTACCAGGATCCAAGGGGAAAATCTTACAAGCTTCACAAAAGGGGGTTGACACTGGATTTGCTCTTGTTGACTCTTTCAGAGGGCAGGGACACCTTGAAATTACAGTCTATGGATCTAATTCATGGTTGAATTAGTGGTCTGAGGGTGTTTTGTAGCCAGATGTTATTAAGTGGCTGGCCAGAAGTGACCAGAATCTGTGAAAGAGGTTTGGAAATACTTCTAAAATATTTCTAAGCCTACTTTTCTTTTAATTTTCTTTTTTGTAGTAACAGTGTTGACAGAGAAATGTTTTCCATGGCCAATAGTTAGAAGGTCCTGTTCTTTAGAGGACTGAAAGTTATCATTAATTGGTGGAAATCAGTACCCATCATTGACTTCCTCTGCTGTAAGGTTGGGTAGCTGTTGCCATTTTCCTTTCAGTCCTCCACGGGGATTACAAGGCATTCAAGGCCAGGCTTGATGAGGCTCTGAGCAACTTGATCTAATGCAAGATGTCCCTGCTCACTGAAGGGGGTTGCTTCCAATTCCGTGATAATTCTATGATTCTGTGTGACAACTATCACAGTGATCCTCAAATCCTTCCCTCCTCTGCTTTGTACTGCAGTGGCACCTATGAACCAAAGCCACAAAAATGGGAAGGGACAGTTGTCATGTTCACAAAGGCCTTAAAAGAGACATGAAATGGATCTGGATAGACCCTCCTACAATTGCATTTAACCCACCACTTGGATTCATGGGTTCAGTGAGTGGTACACATGGGGAAAGGTGAGGCAAGAAATATTTGGCTCTAAATTAGTTGTCTGATGCAGGTTTGCCAGCAGGCTGGAGGGCAGGCAATTTGACAATTTTTCCTTTCACATTTAAAAATGTCAGGCAGAGCCACCATACTACACTGAAGCACCCAGCTCATCCATGCTGCTTCTTAGTGCACTGAGAAGTCAGTTTGTGCAAGAGAGACCCAACATTTCCCAACATTACAAACATATCCAGGTCCTCTGGTCATGCAGTTTTCAATGACAGATACACATTTTTGTCCAAGTTAGTTGTCTACTGAAAAGGTGAATCCAAGCAGGGTTGCTTCTGATATAAAAGCAAAGATATCTATCCACAGCTGACCTTTTGTACCAGGAGCACTACTGTGGTGGAAAATAAAATCAATTCTATGCTTTTTAAATATGGTTTTGCTTTCAGGAACCAGATCTAATAAAAGGAGACAAACCAATAACTGCAGAGGGGTTTCCCATGCTCCTCACTCTCTGCAGTCATAAAGAGTGGCAGCTATACAGTTCTTTCCAGCCTTGCTGTGGCTGTATAGCTAGGCCTGGCAAGCAGAAGATATCATGGAAGGCACTTCTTATATGAACTAAATGTTCAAACTATCTAGAACTGAGAGTATTTATGGTAGAGTTGTCTCCAGCCTGGAGAAAACTGTTATTGATTACCATAAATAATCTTTATTCTTGGCAAATAAACAACCTGTAAACAAGATGTGGACCAGTTCTGTATGTGCTGCAGCCTTTCTCACACATGAGCACAAGTTCCTCCAGTTTGTGGTTTGGGACACAAATTATCTGTCTACTTTCTACCTCAAAGAGTGCTGGTAGGGAGTGGAGCAGAGCTGATTCTATGATCCTACTGCTCCTCTTCACCCCACTGCAGGAACTAGAAGGAATTAAATCATACTTGCTAACACGTTAATATCCTTTAAGCAGCTTTTATAATCTTATGTAGATAATCATATTGGAAAAGATCTAATGTGGTCAAGATCAATTTAGCAACAGATTTACAGTTGCAGAGGTTCAGGACCAGATGCTTCCCAGTTTAAAGTAACTGTCATAATTTCACAGAGAAGGGAACATCAGAGTAAGAAATACCAATATGGTGAAACAAATCAATTTTATAATGACAAAACTCCTTTTTTATCAGCTAAGCTGACAATCACAGTAGCAAGAGATGCAAGAACAAATGCCACATTCCTCTGAAATTTGGAGAAGTCATCAGTAATTTCAGTCTCTTTGTCCTCACTTTCACACTGTAAATAGTAACATCTTTCCATCTTGTTTGATGGAAAGTGCTGGAAAGGTCAGAGGTGGCAACAGGCAGCTTTCAGGGAGGGATTCACATGGCTAATGCAAATGAGCACAGGTCAGTGTATTTAAAGGCAGGAAGCGTCTTTCCTTTCTGAGGTGGTGGAGTTAGCACCAGGAAATCTTGCCTTCCCAAATTGTACCCTCATTGAAAGACCTTGTTACCTTGAAACACAGTCTGCCATGCTTCTTGGCAGGGCTTGAAGGAGGAGACTGATGCTTTGGTCATCCAGGTGAGGACAGATGTATGTTTCCTGGCCTGATCTGTCTCTTGGTGACCTTCCAGAGAAAACTGGGTGCTGAGATAGTGTGGGCTCCATTGGGGTCCAAGCATGGCAAAGGTGGGCACTCTTCTCAGTGAGGAAGGTCCCACCTGCAAGATTCTCAGCTTAAATGACACATCATATCATAGCCATGGACCTCACTCTACCCTTAGAAAGCCATTCAAAGCTATGATGGGTTGTAGATTCTGAGTTTCTTCTTTCTTTAAACAGCAGGAGCTGCAGCTCTGTGACTGCTAATAAAGAAATTCGGTGCTCCTTCTAATCCTTTAGGGTTTTAGAATTGTTTTGTTGCTCTGCTTTCAAAACTGCAGCAATCTGACACTTCTGCATTGTACAGCTAAAGTCTTCCTAGCGTTAAACAAATGATCTTCCTCAAAGTTGTTTCATCACATTTTGATAAACACTCACATGAGAATAGATAAATATTGTGCTATTTTATTTTCTTGACACAATATTTGTTACATGAATGAGTCTTGTGCCTTCTGTGAGTTATAGAGATCTGATGTTAAGCTTCTGACCTTTTCAGTGGGCTGTGTTTCTGACAGATGGCTACTTCCTCTCTATTTTACCAGCCTCACTTAATTTGTGAGGAAGGGATAGGCACATCCAAGTGCAAACAGTGGAAAGTACTTACTCTTTTGTGTTCACAGAGTGATGTTTCACAAGTGATATTCAGCATTAGCATCCCAATGCTTTAGCAGAGGATAAGAAACAAGACCAGGCAAGCAGAAATGTATTCTCACAATAGGATGCAGCACATCCCTATTGTAAGTTTGTTAAGGAGCTGAGATGGGTAATCCTACATTTCCTCCTGGGTGAAAACACAATATATAAAAATGTCTCAAATACACTGAATGTACAAATATAGCCAGTGGCTGCATTATACTGGAGTATCTTTCAAAAGCAACAGCAACAATGGAAATAATAGACAGTACTAATTTAAAACATAGTTTTCTGACACCCTTACCCCAGACAAACAGTGCCAATGCTCTCTTAAATGCTAAACTTCAAGAATGACTAGTGTTTTTCTCAAAGATCAGCCCCTTAATCATAGAATCATAGAATAGTTTGGGTTGGAAGGGACCTTAAAGATCATCGAGTTCCAACCCCCCTGCCATAGGCAGGGACACCTCCCACTACATCAGGCTGCCCAGTGCCCTGTCCAGCCTAGTCTTGAACACCTCCAGAGAGGGGGCATCCACAACCTCCCCGGGCAACCTGTTCCAGTATTTCACCACCCTCACTGTAAAGAATTTCTTTCTTATGTCTAGTCTAAATCTATNGGACACAGTAACTCCAGGTGGGGTCTCACCAGTGCTGAGTAGAGGGGTAAAATCACCTCTCTTGACCTGCTGGTCACACTCCTCTTGATGCAACCCAGTTGTTAATTAAAACCAAGATTTAATATTATCACTGTATACAGCCAAAATTTTTACTCATATACCATTTTTGTAAAGAAATCTATGTGTATATATATATATGTATATATATGTATTATTTATTTTTCCAAGATACAAAGAGTTGGTAGTGTGGTGCAGGGAAATCTAAAGCAAAGGTGCCTGAATTCAAGTGGGAGCAAAGGGTGATAGACTTAGAAAAACACTTTGTGGAAGGCTATAAATGTGAATTATGTTTGCATATTACTAGTGTATTTTTCTGTATTCGTAAACAAACCGACTAGTGTAAGAAAAGAGCTTCTTATGCCTTCAACTGTTTTGTTCTCTAGCTGTATTTAAAAATTAATGGTAAATTATGAAAGAGACAAAGTAATGGTAGAAATCTGACAAAAACAGTAGTTATATAGACATTGCTCCAAATACAACTAAAGAATTTACTGCAGTGGCATTTACCATTTTAGCTAATAGCCTTGCTGTAACTGTAAATTTTGTACCCTTCTATTTGCTCTGTCAAAACACTCTAAAACACAGCACTAAGATTTTGTTCACCACAGTGAACCAAAGAGTTTAGAACATCTATACAAATCTGACTGCAGATGTGCTCGCAGTGGAAAATTTTAAAAAGTCACACCTTGACAAATCTTGGTGCATTTCATAGATGGCCAAGCAATACCACCATCATCTTACCATTTTAGGTAACTAACCACAAACTATAAATAAAGAACTATAACACAGGAAAATTCAGGGTAAGACTGACAAAATGGAACTTCTCAACAAAAACCATTCATTGAGTAATTTGGATTAATGAAGATATTTTGCAAGCAAAAAATAAAGGGCTTAGTTTGGCATGGTAAATTGTAAATTGGAGGGGGGAGGTTTAGACTTGACATAAGAAAGAAATTCTTTACAGTGAGGGTGGTGAAACACTGGAACAGGTTGCCCAGAGAGGTTGTGGATGCCCCCTCTCTGGAGGTGTTCAAGACTAGGCTGGACAAGGCACTGAGCAGCCTGGTCTAGTGGGAGGTGTCCCTGCCTATGGCAGGGGGGTTGGAACTCGATGATCTTTAAGGTTCCTTCCAACCCAAACTATTCTATGATTCTATGGTTTATTCAACTCTAAATCTGAATCAGTTTGAGACAAAATATACCATGTGATGATCCTTGGGTGTGAGTCTCATAGTTCATATGTTAACTCACACTATCAAAGTGTTTCTCAAGCCCTGAATATTTTCCTGCTTACTTGATCACCATTAGGATAGGGATGAATGTTAACAATTATAGTGATAATTAATTAATTCATTCTTACCCTTCTACTTGAAATAATTCCATTTGTCATCAAACCAAAGTTCAGGTGATGATGAATACAAGCTAAGAAATTTAGGAGTGGTTCATATTCCTAAGACCAAGAGTAAACAATAGAAAGCTTATCAGAAAGCACAGCCTGTGGCTTCTTATTCTCCTCAGTATGTGCTAGACAAGTGTTTGCACAGAGGTCCATCTAATACAAACTGCAGCACAGAACAGTGAGTTCATCATTTTTGCTGCTAATTGTAAAGCTCACCACTTGCAATCAAGCACTCATCCAAAAACAACCTTTGTGCTATTTATTTTTAGCCACTGCACAATTAACACTCCATTAAATTTTACACCTGCAATGCCTTTTCCTTTCAATCTGTTGCTGGCTTTTACAGTCTCCCTGAATCTCAAACATGTTCCAGAGTTTATTTCTCCTTTCTTTTTAATGATTTCAAGTTTTCAACAGCAGTAACTGACAACAGTTTGATGCAGTCTTTGATAAAGGCTACTTTTTATTTTCAATATATGCATGAAAGGAGTTCTCCACTGTGCATAATTACACAGCCAATGGGCTAGAAAAGGACAAGTACAGCTATGATATTTTTCCTAGTGTCTTTTACTAGGCTTCAGGTATCTGTGGATAGAAATCTGTAGATTTCTTGAGCTAGAATCTTTATATGTGCATCCTTTCTGGATTTTTCTTCTGTAAAATACAGAAGGCATTGGTTCTTGGTTTTCCACCAGAAATTTAAAGCATTAGAAATCCTTCCCCCTATGTAGCTATCTTTCTGTGGCTCTTCTGTGATTAATCTTATAAAGATGGAGTTGCATTATGGACTGAATTTCCCCATTTACAGCTCATTTCAGCAACCTACCACAGTATTCTCCTTTCTCAACACTTTTTCATCTGTTTTCCTGGTTTCTATCACTCAAAGCATGATTTTTGATAATTTTTAAACTATGACTTTGACTAAGTTCCACCCTCTTTCTTTGAGGGTGCTCCTGCCAGGAGTTCTACATGACTTTTTTGATAATTTTTAAACTGTCATGACTATGACTTTGACTAAGTTCCACCCTCTTTCTTTGAGGGTGCTCCTGCCATGAGTTCTACATGGGTCCATCACTGATTTGCTTTGTTTGCAGAAAATGCAAGTATTCAGAGCAGTTTTGTTCTAGAACAAATGCTACTTTGCTTGGATGGAAAGGCTCCCAGTGCCCAGGCTTTGCTTCAGCCTAAGATCCTCTTCCTAAAACTGTCAAGAGATCTGAATCCCCAGTGATATTCCAAGTCTTGGACAGCCTGAGACTCATCCAAACAGTCTGGAGCTTCAAAATAGCCATCATAAGAAACTAATTTCATATCAGCCTGATTTTTCATTAGAGTTTAGGTAAGATACTCTTTGATATCATCAGATCCATCAGCATCATCTGACAATTTGCAGGCAAGTTAATAATCTGCCTCATTAGTGATTCTTCAGCTTTCTCATGGAGACTTAGTCATTTGGAATGTAACAAATCTTAAAAACACCTAGAAAGAAGCATTTGTGCAGGAAGAAGTTCTGACAGGACAAGTGGTGAAGTTACAGGGAGTGTGTCCATCACTGAAACATCCTGAATTCAGGATGATGCTGTGTTGTGTGTCCTTCCTGCTTGCACTCAGAGCCAGACAGGTGTAAATAGGTTCTGACCTGGAAGCAGTGTAAGCTGTAGCTAGTTCAGCTCTCAAACTGGCTAATGAACCCATCTGGGACTCTCAGACTGGATGTTACAGACTGGCAGGGTGCACAGGTTGCACACACTCACATCAACCTGCAGAAGCCAACATAGACTCACCTTGAGTAACGTCCATCTGGAGTGGAAAACATTTTGGATGCTTATATAAAGGTTGTTGAACTGAGCTCTGTGTCTACAGAGTTAGCCACTAATATTATTTCCCCAGTCTATGGCTTTAGGAAAAACCTTTATGGGAAAATTTACTGCACGGGTGCTCTAATTCCTTGTAAACCAAAAGCAAACAGTTTAATCCCTGTTGGCATTACTTGTGTTTTGTTTGTCAGAGGGAAATAGAGAGACATAATTAACTATCATGTTCAGCATGGACAACTGGCTCACTGGGGAAACAAATAAATAAATAAGGGAGAAAGTGAAACTCAAGGCCTGGTAATGCCCTCAGAAAACATCCCACGCCACAGCTCTTATTTTTAAAGTGAATATAGCTCATATTCACACGGATTAATATAAAATCTCAAAAGAGAGGTCTTTCATCTCTGTCACCAACCATTTCTCCATCCTTGCTGAAGTAGCTTCAGTTTGAATCCTACAAGTGACATTTCAGTCAGCTTATGAAACATTATAATGAAACAAAAGAAACAAGCATAACACTTCCAGAAGCTTGCAAAGAGCTTTTTTCCCCTCAGACATCAAAATCCCTTATTTCTTACACACCAGATGGCAATGTCTTGAGACAGCTTCCAGTCTTATGGTGACAGAGCATTGCAGTTTTACATGCATCTCTGTTTTACACCCCAAACAATCTGTGTTTTATCCAGATCATCAGAAAAATATGTTCCAGAAGAGAAACGGGCAGATGACTGCCCTTGCATCTTTAAATTTGGAGACTGTTTTGCTACAGCCAGTTTGGATGACTGATGGAAGAAGTGACCAAGTTCTCAGTTCAATACAGAGAGGAGTTCATGCCTTTGTACATGGCAACTATACAGGAGACAATTTTTTACTGTTAAATGAGGAACAATTTATCATCTTTCAGGATTAGATATGTATTCAGGCCTAATTATCAATGGTACAAATGAGTATTAAGAAGCTGTCATTAATTTGGGTATCTGTCAGACCAGAGAAAAGGTGTAGGAACAAGAGAAAAAGAATCTTTCATGTTTCTGAACTTAATTCAGTGCATTATGAACATCACAGCAGGTTTCTTCTTGAGCAAGATATGACTCACCTCTCTTACCCACACCTACTGCCTCTCCCCTGCATGACATTAAATAAGCAGCTGCAAAAGTGCCTAGTTACTAACAGAAATTCAATTTGTCACACAGAAGAAGGTAAGTGAAAAGAAATATCAGTCTTTTTAAGCTTTTGTGTTTCTTCTTCCAGCCCCCACCATCTCTATTTCTGACTGGGAACTTTTAAAGAAGATAAATTGAATTAGGTGCCTACATCTGATTTGCATTCATGATACAAGATTGAAAATTGCCAGAAAAGATTTTGAAGAAACCAGAACATCTGATACTGTTTTGAACTTGGTTTCTTCTTTACCACCTTTTCCTCAGGTTCCAGTGGAAAACTTGACCCTCCTGCCCTCTGGATTGTCATTTAATACCTTGTGCTACCACGTCTTCTGACCATGATTTTTAAATTTCTGATTTGCTTTCTATATACCAGTCTGAATCATATAGCTGTTTATACTATGTTAGGTGACTTGTTAATACCCCTGCTGTTAAACAAACATGGACACCTTATTTTAAATGCCAGTATTTTTCTCATGGATTTGGGAGTTGGTCACATGATGCTTTTTAGACAGTAGAGTTTCCTCTTTTGATAACAGAGGCAATGTCTGCTTCCTGTCCTGCTTACTAGGTGGGAATTAGAGGCAGTTCTCTGTAGAGATAAATGGAGACCTTAGGCTGATCTCCAATGTCACTGAGTAGTGCAAGTAGTGAGCATTTGATGGATGCTGAGTAGATGTTGAGAAGAAGGGGATACTCAAGAAAAACTGGAGAAAAATACTTGTAAGAAAGAAATGATAGATGCAATTCTATAATTAGGAGCTCAAAGATGTGGTGTTTAAAATACAACTTCTAAAAGTAAGGTCTTTGATGAAGAAGACAAATAGTCTGGAGAAACTTTGGTGTCAGAACAAAAGGGAAAACTGACCAGGTCTACAGAGCATACATGGGCATATTTGCATGTATTTACTCCACTAAACACCTTCAAGTAAGGGGAAATCTTGTTTGAATTGTGTGCATATAAGGTTTTTGTAACATCAAATGCAAAGCTAGACAGTAATACACTTGGGTGGGATGAGTACTTAGCTCCCCATTCCATTACCCAGGTCACCAGACCCTGAGGGCAGCAAGGCTGAGGGGAACAGCACCACACTCTGTCACCTTCCCTTAAAGGAAAGGCATTTTAAACACAATCTGTAAATAGGGGAACAGTCAGAATTTCCTGTTCTTCACATCTCCCCTTCTTATCTGCTCCCAATCCCTACCACTCCTTCTGCCATCAAAGACCTCTAAATTGACTTCTTTCCCCTTTAGAAGACACAACTCCTTCCTATGGAGGAACACTCATGTGAAATAAATTGCAACCACAGTTTGACTTCAGGAGTCATTAGAATCTTCAAAAGACATCTCAATTACTTCTTCAGCAAAAAAAGCAAAGGGAATAGTGTGGAGAAAATTGGTGAATTAAAATGAGGAAATCAAAAAGAAACAGGGCTAGTGGAGTCCCTGTAGTTTTTCTTTACCTGTTTGTTATTACTTCTTAACAAGTGGATTTGAACCATTTCTGTCTATTTTCATTATTCAACAATATTCCACTAGGATGAGAGAAAGCATCCATTTAGGCATGAAGAATATGTTTCATTTCATTTCATTATTTAGCACATTTGGAAGGGATTTA
Source organism: Turnix velox (assembly GCA_013400935.1). Classification (NCBI taxonomy): domain Eukaryota; kingdom Metazoa; phylum Chordata; class Aves; order Charadriiformes; family Turnicidae; genus Turnix; species Turnix velox. The sequence goes on from VZTY01032592.1 coordinate 233,888, forward strand.
TCACAATTAATCTCAAGAGAAAGAAAATGAATTAGGTACCTTTGGTGGTGTATCAGCTTTGCAGCTGATGAACTCAGTGGTTCTGTCTGGCTAACCAGAAAAGCAGGTTTGCCTCCCTCTCTAAAGCCCATATTTAAAAACCTCTATTTCTCTACCTTCCTCCTACATAGTTTTCAATAACCTGAATGCCTGACTCTTTCTGCCTAATTTTTTTTTTTTTGGGCTGACTTTTTGCAGTTTATAAGGATGTAGTTTGACAGGCATTGCTTGCACCAGAATCCCTAGTTTGTGCAGACACAGCCTATACCGTTGCAGAGCCCCCATCACAAGAAATCAGTTGCAGCTCAGTGAGGTTCTGTGGCTGCATCCATCTTGAAAATAATGCTGGCACTTAGAGCTCAGTGTGCCTGTTAGGTGAGTGAAAGCAGATCCTCACAGCAATGCACTTATGTTTGAATTAATGAACTTGAACTTGTATTTGATCCTGATGGCAGATCTTAATGTACAGTTTACTTTATTTACAGGAAAAGGTACATACAGTCATGGATTATACTTGCCTCTAATTTTAAATGGTGCTTAAGACTGTGTGAAGTCCACACTTGAGTTTGACAGATCCTCAGCAGGTGTTGAGACATAGAAGTCCATGAAATTTTATGGTATTTACACTGACTTTGGATTAAATCCAAATCCTACTGAAAATCCAGCACTGACACATTTCTTGCCCAGCACTTGGGAGTCTGGGGCTCCTCTCCAGACTAAAGACAATTTAATTATTTTTATATTGTCCTATAATGGGGAAAAATATTGTGAACAATATAAGAGATTTTTTATTCCCAGCTTCAATTTCACCCCCAAAAGAATATTTATGACAGCAATAATGTGACAAGCAGCTGGCTTGATCAAAAGAAATCAGGTTTTGATATTGAGGTTAAAAGAAAAATTCTTCCTTTCCTGTCTACAATTCACTTTCCAGGGAATTTCTTTTGTTTACCCCATACCAGTAAATAAAAAACTTTCTACATCATGAAAAGATTTAGTCCCTCTTCTCTTTTTCCCACCCACCATGCTACTAATTAGAACTGAAAATGTGGGGTAGGGCAGAATGGCTGCTTAACAGATTGACCAGTGGCCAACCTTTATGTGGAACAAAAACATTTACTAACTACTTAATTGCAGTAACTGTGTTCATAATTCCTTTGAACCAGTACACCATTCCAAAATGCAGAATCCCAATTTTAATTAAAAATTACTTAAACAATGTCTAAATTGGCCAGATAAGCTGAATTCCTAATGTGTGGTGTTCTTTGTGGTTAATGAACCATTCCCCTGACACTAAAAGCTTGGTACAAAATCACTGGTGTTCATAATGTTGTCCAATAATAACACTGTTCATTATTATTGTGATTATTTCTTGCTATGGTACAGCTTAAGGGGAGAGATGATTCATTAGTAAATTCCCATTATTTTTTTCTAATTTTGGTAATTATTGCCTTCACTTTTTTGTACCAGCATGATGCCTTGATTCAAAGATTAAGCAACCAGCCCTAAATATCAGGTGGGTCTACTGAACACCTCAGGGTACTGTATCCATGGAAATTTAAGAACTACATGGAGCAGTTCTATCAGTCTCTGAGGCTTCCTGCATGAAATATAGACAAAGTTTATGATATATTACATCAAAGCAGATGCTAGATCTTTGTAGTGTTCACTCCTGGGAGAATTAGGATCGCAAAAGGCTTGAAAATAACATGGAGAAATGAGAGCAAAGGGATGCCTTCTCTTTGGGGATATGCAGCTTTTATTATTATTGACAAAAATTGAACTTCACTGGTCTAGCTATAAGAGTGATTTTAGCCATGTGTAAGCGTGTGTGTCAGCAATATGATTAAAATAAATCTTCAAAATCCTTGTGGAGTAACTCAGGTACAGTATGAGGACAGACTTCCTCATGCTAATTATACACAGTAGGGTTTATTCATTGCATATAAATCTACCTACTTTGTTGCACTTTTAATGACAATAATTCAAATTACTTAATTACTAAACTGACATAAATTCGAGGATCTTTTGATATTTAACATGCTTTAAATAAAGATATGGATAAAGTACCAGGTCTTGCAGAGGCTCTACACTGCAGTGACTGGACATTAGTGTGTGATTATAGATGCTATTTCCAAACAGATAAACTGTAGGAAACACAAAGCACAGATAAAAATGGACAACCAAGGGAGGCTCTTGCCTGATCTGTTCTTAAGAGCACCCAACAGTGAATGCCTACAGTTACACCTTGATGATTTGCTAGCTCTCCTTAGAAGCTACCATCTACAACTTTAAGAGTTTCCAAAAAAATAAGCATATATCCTCCCAAAAAACCTTTATCTTTGATTGAGCAATCAGTGCTATGAAATATGGAGTGTTCTGGTTAGAAGCTTAGTTTGAACTGTCAAGCAAAAGTGTTCAGTTTCAAAGCTGTCACATACAAAACATGCACAACTGTCTGTATTTTCTTCCATCAGTGCCTTCTCCCAGCAGGTATAGCAATGCAAGATATTTCCAATATTTTTCCTGCCCTCTCTCACTGTGTCCAAGAAAAAGAACTGAAACAAAATAGGTCTTATAAATGCTGGATGTCATTGAGATGTATTAGGGAGAAACTCATTCTGCAAGCACCAGCCTGACTCCACACCTCTCCTGCTAACTGTAGTAGCAGAACCACCTGTTAAAATAGTTTTGTGGTCTTCTTCAGAAGTCTTATTGCAAGGACAGAGTCCAACTGGATCCACCCAATGTATCTATTAGAGTTTTTACATCTTCTCTGAAGCATACTAACATGTTTTCAGTGTACCAAGACTTAGCAGCACTGAATGGCAGCATAATAATCATAATTGAGTCTGAGTTTAGCCCACAGCTCTTACTGCCTTTTCAGATCCATTTAGATTAACAGAAATTAAAATTAATAAATGTTTTTTATTAATTCTGTTTGGAATTCACTCAAACCCTGTGGAGAGGAATAAATTCTTCTCCGAGTTTTTTAAAAAAATACTATAATATATTCAGGACATATGCACATGCTCATTTTTTCTCATAATGTAGTCACTGCCAGTAAAACCCAAAGCTTATTGGTGGACCTATATATAGACTTAACAATTCACAAATAGATCTATAAACAGCTTGTGCAACTGTCTTTGTTTGATGGTAAATGTGTATGCTAGAGGCATTGTAAATACAATTTTAGAGCATAACTGAGAAACACGAAGCATTCTTAAGAAAGAGTAACTTATGACTTGTTATTTGAATACCAGTGCTAGGACACAGTTTTGATAATTATGTCTAACAATATCCTACAATTCAGTACAGTGTTTTTCTGCAATAGAGCCTCTTATCTCATTGTTGCCTAGAGGGAAAAGTTCTGGGGGGAGAACACTTGGAATAAGGGCTTCTATAAGCATGCTCTTGAAAGGAATGAAATTTCGTCTTCTTTCACAGTGTATATGTAAAATGTGGATTAAATTCAATGGTATTGCTGGTGTTATTAGAGCTTTAACAAAATAAAAAGTGATTTTCTTCTGTCAGTCAAATAATTTTGCAAGGCATGGATTTTTGTATGCTCTGACATCTGAATACAGCAAAGGAACCTGATTGAACTTCAGAGATGAAAAGCAGAAATACTCATATCCCTCACATCAGACTAGGAAAACAATATATAGTGTCAGGTGGGAGTAAAATATGCAGGATATTCTCATAATATCAACAACCAGAATTCAATAGGAGAAGCCGAAAATGTTTCTGGGCTGTGGTAAAATTAAATATACTAGAGAAGAGCAATGATGTCTGCTGTATTTTCTTTCAAAGCTAAGTTTGGAATCAGCCCACTGGTCTCTGCCAGCTTGATGGGATGTACTGGTAAAATTCCTCCATTTCCTTCTGCCCTCAGGACATATCAACCAACATGAATTAACTCCTTTGTTTGGCACATAAGAACCATGAGGACTGTTGTACTGCAGAAAACTCTTCAAGAATGCAGGGAGTCTGACATGAGGGTAAGATACCAATGGTTCTTTTTGACATGACTCTGTGAGAAGTGAAGGTATTTTTATGCAGTGACACTTGCTTGTGGAGTGTGTAAACACACAGAGAGAAAGAACCTAAATTCTATGAAAACCAGAGATCAACTACAGCCATAAAATATGGACTTTGTAACTATTTTAATTCTGTATCTTGATAAAGAGGCTTGTCTAATGGAATACAAATCTAATGATACATTTATCTATGTGGTGGTGTTTCATTCTCTTATTTGATATTGACACGAAGACAATGATGAGGAAGGAGGAGTACTAGTCTTTTGATCACTGAAAAGGATGGCAATGTTTAGGGATAGAATAAAAAAAACCATGGAAGATTCTGAAAAAAACAAACAAGATATGAGGATGGATAGCTGAAAAAGAAATCACACCTATAGACTGTAACAGTACCAGCTAGGACAAACAAATTTGGATCATGCTGCAAAACACTTTGTAAATGAAGCTTCTAAGAGGACCATAAAACTGGTTCAGTTACTTTTCCTTACCCTCATGCACTACTTTGTGCCAAGTCTGAGAAAAGAACTGCTTTCCACACCACAGCAGGACATTTGTACTTGTGACTAGAGATGCTCCATGTAGAAAAATGAAGTTTCAGATGTGTGAGTTTATTGGGAATTCGTGAAGAAAAATGGCTATGAGCCTAACCCAAAATATATTTAAATATATTTGGCTTTAATTGAAATTTTATGTTGACATATTCAAAAGTAAATATTTTGGTACTCTGTTTTTTAACAGTATTGTAAGATTTGGTTGAATTCCAAATTATAAGGAGAAGGAAGACAGAGACAAAAAATATGATTTTGAGTTAGACAAAGTAATTATGTTGATGAAGTTATTATTATTTTGATTTGATCAAACGCACAAAATATCAGTTGTCTCAGCAGTTTAAATTCTGACATAAACAGTCTTGTTTTATTAATACATTTTCCCAGGAGTGGCTTATGTCAAAGTGCTGTATGCTTTTTACAAAGGATCTGCACATGAAGGCAAATTACAATTAGAATGAAAAATGAAAAAGAGCCAATCATGATGCAGGCAATAGGAAATGGGACCTAGATCTCCAGTCCTCAATAATTTACACTGTGCAATAGAATTTTTATTTCAGAACATGCAAGTACTCAAGGTTACAAAATCCTTGGGTATTAAAACAACAAGGATTATTTTTTTATGATCAGATGGAAATTGGTGATACTGAATGCACATACATTAAGTGCAAAGGTCTTTTGAAAATTTTAAAACTCCAAACTTTTTTTTTTTTCCTCTGCTGTGTGGATGACATCATTTTATGGTATCTCTCCATTACTGCTGAAGACTGAAAAATTTTTTGGGATACTGCCTGGCTAAAGTGTCTCTCAGATGTGACATTTTGATATAATTGTGTCAGGCAGTTCCCCCTCAGTGATGTACATGAAAATAGCTCATTTAAGGACCTTTCTATTTATTTTTCAGTTAGGCAAACCTTGAAATGAAGGAAGTCAATAGCCTAAGGTGACAAATGCAATAATCATAGTCCTTTACAGTCCATTTGACTGGACTACAGTGCAGGAATTTTTAGGTTGAAGACTCAGCATATTTTTCTATATCCTCCCTTTCCCCAGGGGGACTTGAAGCTACAAGGGCTGAAATTGATATAATAATGAATAATATAAACTGCAGAGTAGAAATCCTTCACATAATGGATGAGGAAAAGCCAATTTTCCTACCTGTACCATCTTTGATGATTCATGTTATTTTTGTATTTGCATTATTTGTATGGTATGGGCACCTTTTCTCTTTGCTACAGTTATTTATTATTAACAGTGACTAACCATGTATCAGTATAAGTTGGGGACTGATGTGTTAGAGAGCAGTGTAGGGGAAGGGGACCTGGGGTCGTGGTGGACAGCAGGATTACCATGAGCCAGCAATGTGCCCAAGAAGGTCAATGGCATCCTGGGGTGTGTTAGAAGGGGCATAGTCAGTAGTACAAGAGAGGTTCTCCTCCCCATCTGTTCTGACCTGTAGTGAGAACACTTCTGGAATACTGTGTCTCAGTTCAAGAAGGACAGGGAACTGCTTGAGAGAGTCCAGCACAAGGCAACAAAGATGATGAAGGGATTGGAGCATCTACCTCCTGAGGAAAGTCTGAGGGAGCTGGGTCTCTTTAGCTTGGANTATAAAGGGTGAGTGTCAGGAGGACAGAGCCAGGCTCTTCTCAGTGACATCCAGTAATAGGACAAGGTGCAATGGGTGCAAACTGGAACACAGGAGGTTCCACACAAATAGAAGAAAAAACTTTTTTTCACAGTGAGTGTGACAGAACAGTGGAACAGACTGCCCAGAGAGCTTGTGGAGTCTTGTTCTCTGGAGACATTCATAACCCATATAGACATATTCCTGTGTGACCTGATCTAGGTAGGGGTAGGGACCTTAGGCAGGAGTATTGGACTAGATGATTTCTTGATGTCCCTTACAATTCCTGACGTTCTGTGAACCAACCTTTGTGTATTCGTCTATTCAATTGCTGAAGAAATGAGAGAAACTAGGGGATTTTCTCTTTCAGGGAAGAAAATTAGGGACACAATCTGCAAGTGTGAAATGTGAAACAGAATAAAATTGAAAAGCAACAGAGGAGAGCAATCATCCTATGCATTTCTGATGAGTGGTGAAGCTGATGAGTACATTCAGCTTGCATTTGCCAAAAAGTATGATTCTAAGTTTGGTAGACATTTGCCAGTTACTGCATGGGCCTCATTTGAGAAGAACTTTTGCAAAAGGAGGGCTATGAAAATGAAAAAAATAGGGCATGACCTTGGGCACTTTAAAATTTGATTGTGAGGAATATGAATGTCTCCCACTAAACAGACAAAGCCAAAGTAATGAAACAAGGATTTGATTGACAGCATGTTGACTGACAAGAATATTACCTGTGTCATACCATAGGCTGCTCAGCAGTAGTCTCTTACAGTGGGGATGAAAGACATCACAAATAGGTCCAGGAGTTTATGGGCTCAAGGACACAAAACTTATTTTTCATAGGACAGCATCATCTAAATGCCCTTAAAAGAAAAAATAATCTATTCAGTTATGAAAAAAATTACTTGAGCTTTAATACAGATGAGGAAAACCACTAAAACAAAGACCTTATTCAAAAGGTAAGAGGTCATGTTTTTCCTTAAAGTTATTAATCTACAGCATATGTCATATTCAGAACCTTCAGTTCTGCAGTCTAGCTTGGAAATATCCCTATAAAACTAAGTTTAGAATTATTCTATTTCTGATTTTAAATTAAAAATGAATGCTAGTCAACACAGTATCATCCCAAAAAGTGAAAAATGGAACTAAACTGTTAGGTTTGTAACTAGTCTGTTCATGATCTCTCAAATATATTGGAGGTCAGAAATGTTAACTCCAGGCCCATGCCAGAAAAAGCAAAGTCAAGATTAAATCAATGCTACAGGAAGGACTGGAAAAGCTAGAGAAAAAGGTTTTGTTTCATGGCAACTGATGCTTTTAAAGTGATTTCTGCAGCTCTCTGTCCACTCTACAGTGTATCCCACAAAGGAAACATTTGCTTGGAAGTGGGTAGATTTTAAAATCATGTGAATTTTAGCTTTCTTCTCAAAAACTCCATCAGAATTGTTCTCTTCATATAAATTTCTGGCAATGAAAGCATATTTTGATTGTTCAAGAACAGAATGCACAGAAGCTCCAGAGGAGTAACATACTTGGATTAGGTTCACTGTTACAATCTTTTATGAAGTCTAATAGCTGAGGCAAAGACAAGTGATTGAGCCAAGAAAATACATACTCTCTAAAACAGTGCCACATTAAGACTTAAGTGTCATTGTGCAAGCTTATGACATATGCTTATTTACATCTGCTTAGCTATAAGAAGAAAACTAAAATCACACTGGTGCCATGAGGTGGCCCTGAAGTCTACAGTCTGCATGCCTATATTCTCACTGCAACAAAAAGGAACTAAATGAACTGCTGTTCCAAATCCAGGCAGAATACTGATCTTATCTTTTCTTATTTTGTTTTGTTGGTTTTTTAAAATTTTTTTTCTGCCTATTTAGTTCTGATATATGGTCATGTTTAGAATAAAATATTTTATTTTTCAGTGTTTCCTTTTGTGCCAGTGTCCCACAGTCTAGCAGTAGTTGCACAGGGACAAAGGCAAGATTTCCATCAGTTTTCTGTAACAAATGTTTATGTAAATTGACTGGACATATGATGTCCTAGTCAGCATTTCTGTTCTAGTTGTCACTCGTTAGAAAAAGCTCTTTAAAAAAAAGCATAAGAAGAAAAAAATATATGAGATGGCAGGGCAATTCAATCTCCACCTAGAAAAGGTGGAATGACAGCACAAAGTATCTCAATGGATTTATGAGAGCATAAAGGTGTGCTGCTGAGACAATATATGCATTCCACTATGAAACAGACACTGCAAATTAAAAAAAATGTAGAGATTAATGTGAATTTGGGCACTTACAAGGGAACAGAAATCCAGCTTCTATGAAATGGGCTGCTAGGAGATGGTTAAGGGGACTTTGCTCAGCTTCTGCCTGTCCTGCAGCAATTTAAGACCTTGAATCAAAGCTGCTCTTCATGTGCTGCTGTCTGCATTGGATTCATAGCTTAAAAATGTGCAAGCCTTGGGGAAAAAAAGAAAGGAAAGGCTTCTATGCCTATGCTAGAATCATTAATAACTGGGAGAGACCTCATTGGCTTTTGGCTCTGCTCTAGAGAGAGACAATTATTTTACCTTAGACAGTTATAGGTTAATGAAAAAAAGCCAACAGAAAATCCAGAGCACATGGACTGAAATGCATATTACCAGCCAATATTTAAAACTTGACTCCTGCATTATTAAGAGGGTATCCTTGAATCCTGTCCTGTTTTTCCAAAGTAGGTCTGTAAAGGATGGCAGTGCCAATGGCTGAAGATATGATGGCATTTATGAAAAAGAGGAATAGAAGTGCAATAGAGGAATTAGAGTAGATGTATACAATTATTTGTTTCAGGTCCAGCTAAAAACATTTCACATTACTGCACTTCATTGAAAGCCTTTGAGATCTAAGTTAAGCACAGCAATTCCCAAACAAGGTTTCTGACCCCCAAGCAGTTGCTTGGGCTAGCATCTTGGAAGGCATCTCAGTTTGTTTTGACAGGAAATCCTTCAGTCATAAATTTTTCAATAATCCTTTGTGAATGGCTGAAGTTACTGAAACCTCCTGCATTTCCTCTAACAGAGACTTGTTTTCTGAAGGTTTATTGAAAAACGAAAGTCTCGTATAAAATGTATTTCAGATCACTTAACTTTTCTATCTCCTTTCATAATCTAATGAGTTTTATTCATTCTAGTAATCTCCTTGTGAGCCTGACTGTTGTGGGGCTGAGATTAAAACACAGTGCATATGAATGTGGGTTCATAAAAGAAATTAAATCTCTTCTTGCAGTAACTTGATTCAACCAATGCAGCTGAGAAATGGGATGCAAGTAAACTGCCTGTTAACTGTTTTTTACTCTTCCATGTCTACATGAATCAAGTTCAGATGGTTCAGCTACTATCTAAATTAGGGTTGATAAAGTTGACACATCTCTGCACAGAATTCTTTCCTAAGATATTAAACCTTCAGCCCATATCAGTATTTTTGCAGTACTATCAGCCAATGTGATCAGTGAGCAGTGATTAGCAGCGAGCTGATGTCCATAGCCATTTTTCCTTGCCCTGTTTCAGCAGAGCTGGGTGCAGTTGTCTAAGGATAGATATGACTGATTACAAATGTGTTGCCCTTGGCTGTCAGTAAAAAATAAACCCCCCAAGTAAAGTACTTATCTTTTGACAACAGTGGCTTCATTGAAGCCAGTTCAGCTGCTCCCTATAATACTTACAGTGAAAAACTCTTGTATGCTCCCTGATTTTCACCAGCAACTGAGAGAACAAAACAACTGAGAACTGCTTTGTTTCTTATCCTGTTTGTTAGTTTTATGATGCAAAGTTTTGATAGCAAGAGGCTACAGAGGTGGTTTTTATGACAAGCTGCTAGAAGCTTTGCTATGTTTGATGGAGCCAATGACCGCCAGCTCCAAGATGAACCTGCTGCTGGCTAAGGTGAAGGGTATCAGCAGTGGTGATACCAATGTGGGTAAAATATTTAATAAGGAGACAAGAAATCCTTGCACAACAGAAGCAGCAATCAGAAAGAATGGGTAATTTAAGTGAAACAACTCTGCAGACACTAAGGTCAGTGAAAAACGAGTGGGAAGAGGCACTTCAGGCACTAGAGAAGAGATCATATTGAGGCAGTGTTGGGTTTATCTTTTCTATTTTCAAAAGATTTTGAAGAAGGCTTGGGCTGTGGTAGGAGATATTTTGTTAATTAAGATGTTTTGAATTGTCCTTGCAACTCAGATGATGGAAAGATGCAGAAAATGGAATCTGTAAAGGGACAGAGAGGTGAAGAGCAGTGAAATCTTTGGCTCTGCTCTCTAGCTTGATGGTTAAATAGGTCCAAAGGTTTACAGGTGCATGTATATGGATAGACGTATGAAACCCAGACATAATAAAAAGACAGTACTTATTTGAATTTGCCATGAAATGTATTGGGTATGGATGTATTTTTGGCAACACATTTGTCTAAAGATAAAATAGCTAAAAATACATTATATTTATCTTAGTAAGGCAGTCAGTTCTCGTGAAGCAGGAGGAAGAAAGAGCTGTTATTCGAGTTCCTTCTCTTGCTATACCTTGATAACATTGATGGTAGGGACTAAGTGCTTTGGAGAAAGGCAGAACATCACTTACTCTTTCTGTAGTCTAAGAGGAAATAATTTCCGTAGTAAAAACTGTGCAGAAACTCAGTCATTAAACGACTTGTCAGACATGTTGCATTACTACTAAGCAGGGATATTTTATCCTTGGGCTAAGACTCTTTCTAAAAGAACAGTTTCTTCATGTCTCATTGAGTATATCTTTGTTCTTATGGATGTCTCTTACTTTTGGAGCTTCTAAAAGCAGCTGTCATGACAGTTATTCCTATGGATATAGGAATCAGTATCACAAAGTGTTTGAACACTTCAAGTGGCTACATGGCTAGAAGTCAAATCTGTTACAGAGAAATACAGGGAGAACTTCATGGCATTATATGAAGAGAAAGACTGTTCTGGGTCATCACAAATCACAATACAATATAACCAGGTAAGATGAAGGAAATACATTGCCTACATTGCCTACATTACCCTATACAGTGAAATCTACCTGCCACTGTCACATTTCCATGATGCTACTCAGAACTGACTTTATATTTCTATTCTTGTTGAGAAACCCTGCCAAAATTTCCTTCAGGTAATATCTGAAATATTCATTAGTGTGTAATGTAGAATTGTGGGGCTTCTCACAAAATTCACAGTAGCTATGGATTATGTTATAATTACCACTTTCCATTAGGCTTGGTGAGCAGAGCAAGTTCAAGATGAGTTGTTCTTGCTGCATTATATCACTTGAAAGAAAATGTCAGGCACATCCTGCTAAAGTAGGATGGTATTTTTCCTACACAAGCACAGACAGTGCACTAATGAGCTGACTCCTCTGTCAAATTTGGAACATACAGGAGGTGACCAGAGGACAACAACAAAGCATTTGTAGTGCATAAAGTAACTCATAAATAATAGGAAAAGCCAATAAGTTGGCACTTAGCACTCTCACCAACAAGTAAATTTTCATTGAAAACATATACACATTCTTAATTGATAAGAGAAACTTTTCAGTTTCAGTAGCAATAACAGAGCCAAAATCAAGCATAAGAAATACCTCATAAGAGGTGAATAATATAATTTTCACTCTCCCTATCAGAAAATTTTATCGGTAATGCATAAACTATGATGTCTCACTTTTCATCCTCTCATGCCTTTTAACTAACTTAATATAATTTGGTTGGTGGATGTCTCAAAACCATGGTCATTCATGATGAATTTTGGATTCTATTCTTAACTTCACCACAGCCTAATGATGATCAGACATGGAGTTGCCAATGAAGTAATGGGACTAGCATTGTTTAGGAGAAATGCATAGTGCATCAATATATTGATCAATATATTGTCTTCAGCTCAGGTGTAAAAAAGGAGGCAAGGGCCATTTTCATGGCTGTGGTCTTTGGGGATTACATCACAGAGGAAATGGTGGTCCTTTGTCCACAATGCTCAAGATTAACAGTCTGAGATATATGGAAAGTGACTCCAAACAACTCTTCACAGTTGCAAGAGGTGCTGGCAAGTTGTTCTTTCCCAGGAGTGAAACCCCAGTAATGATGTGTGGGGATACAGGGAGCAGAGTCATTAAACTCTGCAGTCAAGGATCAACCTTGGGAGAAAGATATGATAGTACTTGTTGGAATGAAGCCATAGGAACTGTGAACAGCACTGGGAACAAGATCCAACAGAAACAAGGACACCTGATATTTGTGTAGATAGCAGATATGTTTAATCAGTAGGTTTTAGGATGAGAAAGTAACTGATATAACTGCTTGTACGTGAATTACTGCTTGCTAACAAGCTGCTATATAAACCACGTTGTAGGTCAATATAGGGTCTTTAATAAATACTTAGACTCCATGTCTTAATATGCCACAGTGATGCAAATAAAAATGGGAAACTTTTACAACTCTGGACAGTGATTTATCAGCTGGGTTTCATTCATTGTTCAAAATGCAACATTCCAAAAAAAAAAGGCACATGTAGATAATTGTATACTGTTGGCCCTGACACCATTGTAGCACATAATTAATTGTTTACTTTGCTTTTCAACTGTATGAACAGCTCTGATAAATTAAGGTTAGGGCCACCTCGAAACAAAGGTTGCTCACTCCTCATCCTGCAAATAAGCCATGAAAACACCTCATTTCTGGTGTTGGTTCACACCCTAGATTCCAACAGTCCGTTCTGAAGGTGTTTATGCCTTTTTATAATGTCCAGGCCAGAGCGTAACAGTAATAATGAGAATTCCTTATCAGCAAACAGAACATTAAGTGAAAATTTTATGTGTCAAATAATTGGGTTCAGTAACTGTGAAGTTAGGTCAGGAGAAATGAAACATGTGACGATCTTGCTTTCACTACAATGAAAATAAATTCCAGTTATTGTAATGGTACTTGCAGACTTATATTCAGAGACAAGTCGCAAATTCAGGATGCCAAATAGGATGCAACTTGGTCGTCATTTTCCTTAAGATAGGAAAAAAAATAAAAGAAACCATACACATTGCAATTTATGGAGCAATAAATGGAGTGAATAGCAGAATAAACATCAGTAGAGAACATAAAGATATCACAAAACATTTCCACTGAAATGCTTGAAGTCTCGCTTCCCTGACAAATCCACTAAGAGGCATTTTCATTCCTCTATACTTTTGTGAAACTAAGAATAGTGTGAACAAAGGGAAAAGAGATCATTAAGAGATTAAAAACAAAAGAAGTTTTAACTTTGCACATTACATGTCTTTCAGTGGTGCTATTAGGGAAATTAATGAAACCCATTTTCTCTACTCTGGGGCTCTGGAAAAGTCATTAGATTGGAATGAATATATAACACTACATCAATCTAATTTCAAGAGAGGGAATCAGAAAACCAATGCAGATGCAACTTCAAAAAATTCACCTTAATGGCAGTAATGCAAGTTTCATGAGTTACAGTAGAAAGCAAATTAAAAACAACACAGAGAGACAATGATTCAGTGGAGCACAAACACATTAATTAAGTGCCTCTGTCTATTCAGCATCATCTTGACAATTAATAATGCCATTTTACTAATCTCAGGATTTGGCTCATCCTATTTATCTGAATGATACTCTCCCAGCACACTCTTCCTCAGACAGATTGAAGGAATGTTCCCTCAAATAGCCACGCATTTGGTGACTGAAATTTTACTAAAAAGATTTTGCAGAATATGCTTTTCAAGGAGGAGAAAACAACTTTATTGTGTGGCCTTAAGTGTCATTACTTTGGAATTATATCTGTCCTTGATCTTTTATTTGAAACCTTGGTATACACTGTTCCTGTTTTTAAGCAATGCATTTTTGCTTTTTGAATTAATTTGTATTGCTAGTATTTACCTTAAGAGTCATTCTGAAACCAAATTAAAAATAAAATGTGTGTGCTAATAAAAAAAAAAATCAGAAACAAATACTGCAGGTCTCTGTGGAACCAAGAAAATAAGAGAAACTGAAGGCAGAAAACATGCTTGGATGACTGCAGCATTAACAACTAAAGCTTCTTGTTCTTTCTTCGGTTTCACAGACAAAGATCCTTGCTGATTTTCAGAAGTTTTACACACCTCCTGCCTACACTGACACTTGACAAAAGCTCACTTTCTTCCTAGAAATGTTTCCTATGGATTAATATTTCATGATGAAGAAAATGCTCCAGAATTCCCACATATATTAGTGGAAGCTGGTACTCACTGCCTACAATGTCATTGCCTTTTGAAGACTGCTGCAAGCACGTATTTCCTGCTCTGCAAAGGAATGTGTGTGAACTCATAAACAGTTCAGATAGTACTACCTCAACTCTGTGCTCAAAATCCTCATACACTTTGCACAGACCTTCTGATTCAGCCATTGGAGTTGGCTTGTAACCCAGTGTCCAAGTAAAGCAAAGTCAAAGGCATCTTCCCTATATACGGGAAAGGAACCAAGCACTCCCTGTGGATAACAAACACCAGGCTGATAGAATCATAGAATCATAGAATAGTTTGG
>VZTY01032592.1:249045-305906 GCA_013400935.1 Turnix velox
GGTCTCACCAGTGCCGAGTAGAGGGGCAAAACCTCTCTGGAGTAGGGATGGCTCAGTGGAATCTGTTGCTTGGAAATCTTCCTTACAAAAGATGACTTTTGCTGTTAGTGACTAATGTACAGTGCAAAGGATGCAGACAAAGTGCTAATAAACTGCAGCAGCCACCGAGATCACTCAGCAGCTGATAAACCTTAGTCTGGATTACTGGGTCTTCAGAATATGTATGTAGGAACACAGAGCTCACATACTGAACAAAATAATTACTGGTGCAGGGACAATGACACTGTCAAACATGTGTCACTGAAAAATAAAAGCCTGTGTAACTCAGCACCTCTCTGGTAAATATGGTATTCCAAACGATCCTCATCAACCTCCACATAAGATTTAATGTGATAGACAATGGGAGGACTTGCCATAAGAAACTGTCTTGGAAACAGTGTGTATTGCATCTTCCCCTGTAAATACTGTTTTTTGTAGAGTGGCAACTGTGACTCCTTTAATTTTAGTGAACTCCAAGTATATGGAGATTTACAAGTCCATTGACTTATTGCTTCTGCAACCATGTTTTTGTAATCAACAAAATAATTATGCTGTAAAAGTATTTTTTAATTTTCATTGAAGAAAGTTCTATAACATTTTATAAATGTAAAGATGTCGTGGTTTGACTTTGTAGAGAAGAAAGAACCACATGTATCTCACTATGGCTCATAGGGGGAAAAGAAAACAGAACACCTGTGGGAGAGGGGAAAGGGAATTTGGAGGAAGTCTATTTACTTATTTTTGTCTGAGACAGCTTCATTCAGGGTGATATTTGTGAAATGCACAGCATTTCAAATGTTTCAAACACATGTGTTATTTGCCTTACACTGTGTTTAAGGTGTGGTTCCACCTCACAGTTCCACCGATGCTACTGCTCTGCCTGCTGTCTTGTGCATTCTCCCTCTCCCCTCTCTGTGCTGGAAATCATAGTCCTGGACTAATGTCATATCTGGCAGTGGGAATGAGCAGCTGACAGGTGATGGAGGAGCAGAACTATTCTTTCAGCAGCAGCCTGTGGCGTTGCTGTAATGTGAAACTGGATCTTTAGCCAGAATATCTGCCTTTGGGATTATGTTCCTGCTCTGGCAATTAAATTAGAGTGCTGCAGGCAGTCAGAATCTGATGCAGCAAGTTCACCCATATGAGTATTTTTAAATGAACTTGAGCTAGCACTGTGGCTGATATTACTTCACGTAGCTGTGATGTTTCTGAAGTTAAGTTAGAAGACTGAAAACTGAACTTAATATATCATCGAACCACAGCCCTGGGCACAATGCCTCTTGAGACTGCTTATCAGCTGCTGGACCTTATGTATATCTCATTGCCCAAGGCAGAGCCTCAAATCCTCTGGATTGTAAGAAAAGGTGGAAAAAAATGTTTCACATTTAGGTAGCAGAAAGTTTCCTGAAACAATCACTGCTCTTAGTAATCTATTCTTAGCATCTAGCATACTAGCTACTGATGGATGTATCCCTAACTATAAACTGCTGTACTGATGCAGCTCTGAGATATCACAGTAGCTAATTAACACCTTTACTCTGCCCTCCTACAATAGAGGCCTTATTGTTGCTTCTCGGGTCTAAAATAGACTCAATTTCTAGAAAAGTTTGCTAATTTCAGTGTTCTTAAGTATTGCTTTGTTTCAGCTTCTAAAATTACTGTTCTTTGTTCTCTACAATAGAGTTAATCCCTCTCTGTATTATTTTAAACTGGCAAAATACCAATTTTATTATTACTTCAGAGTCTCTCCAGATTTAAAAACAGGCTCTCAAGAGTGATACATATTCCTTGCCTTTCCTTTAGTTCTTGATCTGCTTGATTTCAGCTGAAGCTTATCACAACACTGTGAATATTTCTGTAACAAAGGCTGAAGAGTTTTTCTTTAGCAAATTTGTCATAAATTTGCTACCTGCTTCAGCACAATGAAAGCCAATACAATGTATGTCTCCACCCAGAAAGGTGGAAAATTTCTTTAATGCTTTTCAAGTGTGTTTTATTCAGACATATGATACAGAAAGGATTTAGCTTAATTTCTCCTTCTAGCTACCTAAAAGAAGTGCAGTTATGATAGAACTAACAACTGGTTACATTCTATGTGGCCACATTTCTCACTTTCATGGTGGATCTGTGACTCTCACTCATATTTCTGATTCACTCATCAATTTATCTATCACTGCCCATGATCACAAGCACATATCTTACCAAAGCACTGGACATATTATACCTTAAGAATCCCTTATGGTTCTATATTTTAATGGTATCAACACAAGAGGACCTGAGGAAATATCTGAGTATCTCCCATTCTTTTGGCATTGCTGTAGAACTATCTTCCAAGGAAGTTTCACCCAGGAGAAAAGCAATTCAAGGCCTAAGATTTTGTTCTTTATAATCTGGATCCTAGATTGTGCTTTCCATAATAGATGTTGTCTCATATTTTGAGATTGCCTCCAGAAATGGAGTGATGAATTTGGGCTATTTCTTTAGTCAATTTCTTTCATAAATTTCTGGAAAAAAACAACAAACTACTGATTACTAGTAATTAAAGTTAGTAAACTTATACATTAGAACACATGACAGAATGAAACTTGAATGCTTTCACTTTTTTTGCTTTCCATTTAGTGCTTAGGGACAGAGTGGTCTGAGTTTGTAGAAGAGCAGATCTCACAGCCCTAAAGATAAATCCTACTGGGGTTTTTTTCCCCCTGAAGTTCAGCACTGCAAGGAAAAACCTTCTTGATACTCAGAATGAAGTTTATCAGAGAAGGGACAATCTACTTTTCTTCTTGCTTTGGACACTTCTAGGAACACTCATCTATAAGACCTTTCTGTGCCTGCACATCAAAACTTGTTTGCATTTTTCTCATGTTACCTTTTTATAATCAGTATCTCTTCCATTACCTTGCAGTGAGCTCTCAGCCCCATGAAGTTTGAACATGGGAACAAAGAGGGGGGGAAAAAATGGTTTGGATTTATGTATTTAAAAAGAGAACTGCTCTTATTCTCTCTCCAGGCCAAAATAACAGTGTTAATACCTGAGATCCCAAGAGTATCTAACTGACCTAAAGCTGCCTGCCTTATTCAGATGTTTAATTACAGTCAGCCTCATTTGATTTACTTCTGGAGTAGATACTACTCAGTGTGCAGAAGCATGAAGCAGGATAATAGACTGAATAGACATTGGCTTAGACTCTCCTATTTCCACTCATGATGATTAATATTGTACTGGAGCTGCATGAAAAATTGATTTCTTTCATAGAATCATAGAATGGTTTGGATTGGAAGGGACCTTAAAGATCATCTAGTTCCAACCCCCCTGGCATGGGCAAGGACATCCTGCACTAGATCAGCCAGTCATGCACTAGACTGGTCAGCTGTAAAACATAATCTGTGCTAAGTGGTACCTAAGGTTATTTAAGTGTTTTCCACTGAGAGAAGATACAGGCTTCTGAGTGATTCAGGTGTGTGAAACGCATTTCAAGAACCAACAATGAAATAAATAACTAGAAACAGAAGGTTGAGTCATTGTGGAAGAGCTATTATCTCATATAGCACACTACCTCTAATCCGTTGCACTATTTGATCCAGTTTGCTCAACTCTATAGGATGTACATTGTATCTACTTCTCCAGTGCTGTTTTTTGTCATTTTCTTTGGGCCAATGGAAGAGAATGAGAGCTATGGCTGTCTGTGCACCAGATGTTATGCACGATGCTGATAAGCCCTTTATGCTCTTTCACCTCTTTTCTCATAACTTTGTATCTCACAGCATTAACAGAACAGGTCTGACCTACTCATGTTTATCTGGTTTGTTACTTGCAGTCTCTTTATCTATGTCATCCATGTGAATTGAAATACTGCATTGTAAAACCTTGTTACCTCTGATAAGCTCATTTTGCAATAATGAAGATTTTCATTTTGCCTCCTTAAAAAAATCATAGCTGTCTGTATTCATAAGCACATACACACCAGACACCACTTCTGCTGCTGCTTCACAATGAAGCATTGTACTGAGGAGCAAATACAGGCACAACTGATGACAGAGACTTACAGAGCTCTCTTAGGACTCCTCCCAGCACCTGCTTCTAGACAAAAAATATCTTCTGTTCCCCTCTGAATGCTCCAAGGTAGAGAATTGTTGGCAAACAGCTCTGTATTTGGTACCTTCAGCATTCACATGCTTTCTTTTCACTGTTCTTTATCCTCTGGCTTCACTAACCTGCTTTGTGACATAATCTACAGGGTGTAGAGATGACAGTGCAAGATTGGTGATTACCTGAAATCATCTAATGGCTAATCTTTAGCATTTTCTCTACCCAGTGTGACCTACTTATACAACAAGAAAGGAAAGACAAGATAATCCAGCTTTTCCAAAAGACACTTCCCCACTGACTAGAGAGGATAAATGATGTTGAGAGTGACTTTTTGGGAGGCTGGCACAAACACATGCAGCTCTTATTGCTACTTCCCCATCCAGAGGTGCAACACAATGGAATGTGGAACACATTGGAATTATCTTCTTCATTGCCTTGGCTCCTATTAAGCATCATGGTTGCTCTTATTGAGAAGGGATGGTGATGGTGACTAAGTACACATTCAGGCTCACTTATCTTTGCTCATGTAAGTAAAGAAAGAATGCAGGATGACAGTGACACGAGCATATACTCAAAGCCACCAGCATACTCACCTATCTTGCACTGAAATCTACACCATGCAGGCCCTAAATTGAGTTAATTTGTTAATCAAAATTCAATTTATGACCCTTCCTGCTCATGGAATTCAGAGAGATCTCCCCATTTCCCTTGTGAGAAAAGCCAAATTGTCACAGAAGCTGTTAAATATTTTTACGTGTATTCAAACACTATAATCCAAGGTTGTAATTACACCACTGAGATTTTAAGGCTTCAAAAACTCAGGTGTTCCTACAAAAAAGACACACAAGTTCCCACTTGCTGAACTAGAGAGCTATTCTGGGTGATTTTAGTTCTCTAGGACTTTGTGAACCACATTGGAACAGGTTAGGAGAGAGGAGCAAAACACATACACACTATCATATTCACTGAGGAACATGCAGACTGAATAAATGAATACAAAGTAAGCTTCTCTATCTCTCTGCACATATCAGTGGAATAATGGATTACATAATTTCAGAAAAATGCAGAAAGGGTCAGGGAAGGTCAAGAGCTTGCTATAACTTCATATTGACCATTCCTGCTCTGGTTTTCTAGAGCAGAATTTATTCTGGAAATGCCTGCTTTCTTGCATGAGAGGTCATTCTATCATTTAGACTGGATTTTTTCTTTTCAAATGAGAATTTTGCATAATTCAGGTTGTAGGATATTTGCTTTTCAGTATGTTAGAATTCTACAGCCCTTATCCTTATTCTCCAAGACACTTTTATGGGTGATTGATTTTGCTAGTGAGCACACAGTAGGAGACATATACATTCATCAGCAGAGGAAGTAGACTTGGATCTACCAGTAGGAGGACCCTATTTTGCTAGAGTGTGCAGTGACATTAGGATGCAACCCCCATACTACTGGGTTTAGAATTACCTAAAGGTAAAAACCTCATTAAAAAATAGCAAGACTTGCTGAATTTGTGCTTTAACAGATTTGGTTAGTTTGTAAAAGAAAGCATATGAAACAAATCTGCCAACAAATAAGGTTACTGTGCATGTTGCTGCCTTATGCACTAATAAGCCCTCTCTCTCAACGGGTGATGTTCTGTAAAAACATACAGTATACAAATGATTCACATGAATGGTTCAGTTTACTAATCCCATCAACCTTCCTGTCCAGTCCCAGGGACAAAATTGTGTTTCTGTGATATCCCTTGTCTGTAATTGAATAGATATAACATCCTTTTCCCTTCTCTTATCTGCTGACATTTTGGAAAGTCTATACATTTCCAGGTTATTAATTTCCTGAAAAGTAGAAAAGCAGAATGCTTCTAATGGCATTAATGCTCCCCAAAGAAATATTTATACTTTCATTCACTTAGAAAAGTGTTCTGCTCTAGGATACACTATGTAACATTTTTGTCAAGTTGAAAGCAGGTAGGTCATTCAAAATGTTACAAATGTGTGTCAAATAAAGAGCTCAAACTATTGCTTTGCACAGGAAGATGACTTTTAAATTGTGACTCAAAAGGCTCTTTAGTAGAGTATACATAGCATTTCATCTAAAATATCTGGAAATAATGAAATACAGACTCCAGTATCAATTCACTACTCATCTGGGAGAATCCCAGTCCTTTTCTGTATTATTTTTACCATTTATATTTCAACAACATACTAAGACCCTACAGTGAGGCCATACACTCCTTACACATGGTCCCAGATGACTGGGTACAGATTAGGTAGCTTTGAAACTTTGGTTCATCAAATGTTCTCTCAGGTTCTATGGGAGAATGCCAAGTAT
Source organism: Turnix velox (assembly GCA_013400935.1). Taxonomy (NCBI): domain Eukaryota; kingdom Metazoa; phylum Chordata; class Aves; order Charadriiformes; family Turnicidae; genus Turnix; species Turnix velox. The sequence goes on from VZTY01032592.1 coordinate 255,503, forward strand.
TACTTACCAGAATGAGGGGGGACACTCACTCTGCCCTACAGTGAGAGGTTTTCTCTTCCCAAAGGAAACACAGTTGAGAGGAGTGGTGAGCAGGCAGAGGTCACAACTCTGGCCTGACACAGGACTAGCCTCACAAGTTTCATTCCTGAATAACATTTACCAAAAACAAGCACAAGAAGTCACAGGGCTAGGCACTGCACAGGATCCCTGATCAGTTTTTTGCATGTTATGCCTGGTATTTTCATTCTGGAGTGATTTTTAGGCCCTGCCATTTCTGAAACAAACCTTGCTGACCCATTACTGAGCAGAATATATTAATGACCTAAAGTGGGTTTGGTTTCCTAGCTAGTATTTATTTTAAATAATTTTCTTATTACCAGAAAAAAATAAGAAGATTTACAAAAATCATTCACCTGAAATTACAGATCATAAGCCTGATTAAAAACAGGCAGGAGTGAACTTCTGTACTTCTGAGGAATCATAGAATCATAGAATCATAGAATAGTTTGGGTTGGAAGGGACCTTAAAGATCATCGAGTTCCAACCCCCCTGCCATAGGCAGGGACACCTCCCACTAGACCAGGCTGCCCAGTGCCCTGTCCAGCCTGGTCTTGAACACCTCCAGAGAGGGGGCATCCACAACCTCCCTGGGCAACCTGTTCCAGGAAGAGACAGAGTACAAAAGAGCAGTGGGAGACTTCATCTTGTAAAAGCTCCTATCTAGCTGTAGGCAAGCACTTGAAATGCTTCCAGAAGTTGCCTGGGTGGATGCTGTTGGTGTTTTCCATTGTTAGAGAGGGACATTGATACAAAGTAGATTGCTTCTGCAATTATAAGCAGTGCACTCTTCACTTCAATTTTGCTTTATAATCAATAGAAAAAAAGTAATGATAAAAAGAGAAAAAAAACCAACAAAAACCAAACCACAAACAAATCAAAACTCAAACAACCAGCCTTGCTGGGTTTTCAGTCCTTGTAGTAAGTCTTTTGACATTAGACTGCAAAACAGATTTTGACAGATGGTTTAACTGGCTTGTACTTCTGTGGCACAAGCTTGAAACTCATGAGGAGGATTCTTCCTTGTATTCATCACTCTGAGTTTCTGACTGTGAATCCCAAAGAAAATGAAACAATTTCGGTAGAAAACTGTGCCAAATAAATTTGTTTGAGTTATATTCTCTGGTGAACATCAGAATTCACTAATGTAAAAGTATAGTGCTACAAAAACAAGGGGTATGACTTTCTAATTATATCAAAGGAGATTCATAAATATCTTCAATGTGTCACTCTAAACATGGTGCATTAGGAGGTAGGGTAGCAAAAAAAAAGAGTAGCTCATTAGATTCTGTCCTGAAAATAGAATTTTTTTGAACCTCATTATGAACCTCTATACACAATACATTTTTATTATTAAAAATATGATGGCTCATCTCTGATTTTTGTTTATCTCAAAAACAAGAATCCTACTTCTTTTGTCTAGATTCATTTTGCAAGATTATTATGCTCATGAGAGAGGAGACGTACTGAATTTCCACCTAATATGTGCACTATTTGATTGCATGTGCTTTAACCCTAATTAACTAGGTTTTGTCTAATTGCATAATTGGATTATTTACATAAAGTATTGAAATCTAAATGGCGTTCATGTAATCATTTTGTATGCATAAGTTGTTAGAGCACTTGTGCTTGAAAAAAATAAAAAAGGGGTTTTAATATCTGCAATGAAAATAGTATGTATTTGAAATGCCTAAAATGGTTTGTATCAGCTGTAATTCATCAGAATATTAAAATAATACACAATATTAATTCAGCCTTTTCTGCTGTAGCTGAACTAGCTGAATAGGGCTTCAATAAACTAGCAGGACTGCTTAAGGGATAAAATTCAGTGCAGGACATGCAAGATTTTCATTCTGTAATCGTCTGTAATCTAGGGTTACTAGGAAAAGTTAATCAGAGGTGAAAGCAGTCTGCATAAGTGCAATCTGTATAAGAATATAGTCAAGAAGACATTCATAGTTAACCCTTTTAGAAAAAGGCAATTATGGTATTCTTGTGTTATTGAAAAGCCCATTGACATGGCATGCAAAGATGTAACAGAAGTAAGGACAGTAGAAAAAGTATTATTCCAGTTCTCATTAGAGCACAGAGTCCAGTTTTACTGAGGGGTTATCACCCAGTCTCAGAAACCAACTTTATTTCAGTTAAAATTAAAAGGAAGGATGCTGTTAGTCCTGATAATATAGAGCAGTGGGATAGTGAGCATAAAAAGATATAAAAGACAGTGCTCCACACATGTATTTTGAAGGTGTGTGTTCAATTTGAAACTCATCCTTTATGTTCCTTCTTTGCTTTTGAAATACAGCAGGGTAAGAACCCAGGTGAAAACTAATCTGAATTCTGTGAGTGTGAGATACAGAAATAAAATTACTTGGCCATAGGAAATAGAGGAATAAAACTGGGGTTTCAACCTCTTGAAATGCTACTCTGATTTGAATGAAATAGATTCCAGACCTGTGCTGGGCCTGTTTAAATGTATGCTCTGCAAAATCAAACTCCCAGCCAATAGTGTGCTAGAGAAAACAGTGTTTAGGGTTTATGCAGGAATTGCTATGCTTTGCATAACAATGCAAAACAGACGGTAAGTTTTGGCATTTTTATTTTGAAAAATCACCTGGAAGTCTCCTGTATTATGAATGATTTTTCATGCTGGTCTGTCCTTATAGAATGGAAGTGCATAGAACCACCAAGAGAAAAAAAAAACCAAATAAAGGCAACAAAACCAGCGTGGAGATAAAATGAGATGTATGAGCTAACACAGAAGGAGCTAAACTAAAGCCAGAGATAGAGAAGAGCAGCCTCCAGGGACACAGGATCAAAGTCTATAAATACCTTCCACAGTCTATAAACACCTTCAAGGTAACCATAAAAATAAAAGATGGAATTATAAAGCCTTAGAAGATGGCAGGACATGAATCAATGAGGGAAAGATAGAGAGGGAAGAAGTTTAAGGTAAAACAGGCCTTGCAATTAGATAATCTCCCTACTGATGTGCCAGAATGGGGTTGAAGTGTTTGCCGCTAATAATTCATCATAAATGCATCTCTTAATTTTGGGATGACTGAAAATAGAATGGGATTTTTGGAACCACTGTCTAGACAAAGAATAAAAACCATGGGCTTATTTTTACATGCAAAGCTAATATGTTGTTTTCAAACACATAAATCTACTCTAGAGTGCATGAAGCAACATAATAGAAACAGATGCACATAAGAAAGTTACTTCTAAGAGCTTTTCAAAATGAGCAACATAGTACTTGTCTTCCTGCCCAGATGCATCTGAAGGGTAGTTTCATGCTCATTCTCACCTCCTCTTGCTTATATTTTTGGGTTCTCATGAACTGGCCAAATCCCTAACGAGTAAAGATAAAGGTTATAAAGAAACTGAGAGAAGCTCAGATCCTATTTAAGTCAGTAGCAGAAATTTGAGTCCAGTGGATCCAGGATCTCAGCCTACTGTTTGTACTTCTGTGCAGGTGCTAATGAATTTTGCTGTAACAAAGCAAAGGACAAAAGTTTAAGGACATTGAGGTGGTAGAGAGGTAGGAGAGCTTTTTTTGCTGCTGTACCAAGATCATGCCAAATCTTCCTTAGACTTCACTGGCGAAGTATAAGATCTGTAGCTCTGTCCTGAACAAGCGCAAGCAAAATGCAGGCAAGAAACTTCTTTTCTTCCCATTTTTCCACAAAACACAGATAGATTACCCAAGTCTATGATACTGAACAAATATATATAATCAGAGTCCTTTGACTTTCCATTCTGTTTGCTCAGATAATTCACTGATATACTTCAGAAGCTGGAACTTGTTTGTACTTCTTTCAGGAGTTGAGACTTTTCAGGAATACTTAAAATTTACCTTCGCTTTGGATTGTGTGGAATTTCACAAAATAGTTTGACAGTGGCATATGGTGGTTTCTGACTTGTGCACGCAGCTTATATCAATTCACAGGTAGCAGCTGCTCATTATGTCAACAAGAAACTAACAATAGAAATGTGTAACAATTGTATCTGATGGAGTCACTGAACCCACAGCCAGAGATAACTGTGCACTTGCAATGTTAAAATCTTAAAATGAAATGTGATGCATCTCAAATGGTTGAGCCAAATTAATAGACTTTTTTCAATTAGTTGATCTTAATCTACTTCCCTAGTTCACTCAGCCAGTATTTGGCAGAGATATAAACTCTAACTCCCAAGCACTAGGTGAAATTCAGGTTCCTTCTCCTGATGAAGCAAATGACAGCTCTAAAACTGCACTTAGTTGAAAGTGAGTTGGAAAGGGTTTTAAAAAACAGGGAAGCAGCAATCTGCAGTACTGAATACAAGGTTTGTGAACAGCAGAAATGAGAGCAAGATCAAAGTTGATAGAAAACGAGGAAAGAAAGAAAGAAACAGTCAGAGAGTTAGTGAGCAACTGAGACAAAACTGTTTTATAATCTGCACTGTGATAAAAAGCCTGGTTGTGTTCTGACTTTTCTCAAAATATGTGTACTTTTCTCAAAATATGTGTCAGAATTCAAATATTTAGGTATTCATCAAGCATGCAGTCTTCAATATTATTTTGAGAACAAACATTCCCTTCTGAAAATAAAGGTGAACAGTAACACTTTGTGATTTTGACTGAAACACTTGGGCTTAGACTAGTCCAGGAGCATTGGAAACTTCTTGGTAATGCAGCTTCTTACAGCCAAAAATAAAGGAGTGCTTTAATAACTGATAAAGGTCAGTGGTCATCTGCTCTCAGATTTTGCTTCTAGGAATCATCAGTTGGCAGGGATTCAGGAGAGGGCAGATTGTCAGAATGCAGTCAAAGTCATTCTAAAGTTTATTCTGCTGGGATTTGGTTCTCAGTTTAATAGTTCTGTTTTTCTTCTAAAGTACCAACACAGTAATTGATACAGTAAGACTCAGTACTGTGCTATCAAACCACATGTTTTTGAGAGATTTTGTTGTGAAATTATCAACTAATTCCATTTAGTGTGAAAGGTTCATGAACCTAGGTAAGGTTTAACCTTTTGGCAAAATCAGAAACCAGAATCAGTTGTCATGTTTTCCAGTAATACAGCAAAAGTTCCATAGAGCTGCAGAGATAAAACATTTGAATATAGAATTTAAATTGCTTTCTTAAACAGTGACACTTGTGATGCAGTAGACAAAAGCATGAGGAAAGAGTCTCCTGCTAAAAAATTCTTAAATTGTTTCTGTCAGAAGATTCAATTATTCGTGAATTTTTGAATTGTTTACCTCAGTAAACTTGAAAACACTGTCAATGTTATATTTCATAAATAAGAAAGTGTTTTTGTTTGGTAAATACAACAATGTTTCAATCTCTAATGATACAGACAAACTGTAGCACACATCTTTTTGAAGGATGGAATCTTTTTGTTGTGAAGTTCCCCTGATTTCCTAAAAAAAAAATAAAAAAGTGAAATGTATTACTTATCAGACAATCATTTTTACAAAATAATTCAATTCTTGGTTTGATCACATAGAACCACAGCTGATGTTTAGAACCACAGCTTCTAGCCAAGGGGAAAATAGGGCCTGTTCTCGATGTATAAAATTCAGATCTTCAGAAATATATGGTAAATTCATCTGTCCCAGTCCTTGAATCTAAGGGAAGTAAATATTTATGACAATTAGTCCTAAATAGGTATTCTACAATAAAATAAAGCAAAAGTTGCATAGTGTGTTTAAGGATTTCAATTACCTTGACTGTCAAGGTTGCTTGATCATTTCAGAAATACTCATTAAATCACTTCCATTCCAATGTTTGCTGGTTTATATCTATGAATAGAACAATTTTAGAAGAACAATTTTTTATGATGGATAAAAAATTTCTTCATATTTATAAGTAAGCAGATACTTGCAAAGCAAGGTACAATCCCAGTACAGACCAGGACTTCTAATAGAAATAGAACACATTTACATTCTCTGTGTTCATTCATGAAATAAGCTCAAAACCATTCAAGGGTTTTATACCTAAGGAAGAATATGGTCTGATTTGTAATTGTTCTTTACTTTTATAATCAGTAAAAAGAGAAAAACAATACTGAGAGAGAAACACAATTGTCTTGAACATCTGATACCTCTTTTGCCCTCTCTCTATGGAAGAAGCCCAGAAGAAAAGCAGTGATTTGTTATCTCTGATTCAGCCCAGGAGGATACTTTGGCTCAAAACAAGTCTGAGCTGGTGACTTGAAACAACAAGAAAACAGTGCAGAAAACTGAGAAGAAAGAGAAGGAATTATACTGGCTCCTTGAAGTGAAAATGCCCAACTTATGAAAAAACCCACAAAATATAAAACCTCAGAATTCAAAGGATATATAAATCAGAGAAAAATTTGAAACTGTGATGTGCAGAAGCAAAATCTTTTAAAAATCATCTGGGGAGGTTATTCTCAGTCCTGCCTAGATTCCTAATTTTGCAGCAGGCTCAAAAACTGACAGCCATGAAAGTGGATCATCTGGGAAGTATGGCAGCCTAGGTGGCTGCAGAGCTAATCATCCCCATGAGGGACTTGGTTTTCAAAGTCAAAGGAGCTTTGTACCTCATAGGCTCATGAGAAAGATGTCAAGAATAAGCAATGGCTAGGGCCATCTTCAAGTCACTAGGTTCTAAAAGTACAAGAATTCTCACAACTCCTACATGAATATAGGCAGAATGTGAATATGGGTGTGTGGGTAAGAATCCTGAGATCCCAAGAGGTAAATGAATATCTTAACTTTTAACTCTTGTAGACATGATTTTTCCAGAATAATATTCTTCTGTCAACTTGCTCCTGAGGCATCTTTGTATGATGCAAAATGTAGCAGCAAAGCAGATCAGAGATCACTGGGGTAGCTCCAAGTAAGTTGATGTATCTTGCATGATGCAGTAGCAAGCAGAGATATTAATCTGGTTTCCTGAAATAATAGAGGCATATCAACATGGCACTGCATGTAGACTAAACAGTTCCGTCTATGAGGAGCTTGTGAATGAGTATTTGCTTTTTCTCTTTCAAGTCCTGGCTATCTTATCACCAAGAGGCTTTTGCACCACCTATGCCCCAGAACAAGACCCCACAGCCATCATCCCAATGGTACACAAAGGGACTATACCAGCATCCATGGGTGACAATAAGGAGACCACCAACCCTCCCAGGCATCCCTCCTCCTGCCCTTCCCCAATGATGTAAAATAGTAGAGTAGATGGAGAAGGTAAAGTGGGAACTCCTGGAAGGGAGGAGCCTCTGGAGGAGCCCAGGTGCTGGGATTAGGGTGGTGTGTGGTCCAGATTGGGAAATGGGGGGGTAGAGGGGTGCATATAGGGCGTTGAGAGAAAAATTGAGGGGAAAAATGGAAGGATATGGACCTGTTAGAACAGGTGCAAAGGAGGCCATGGAGATGACCAGAGGTCTGGAATATTTCTGCTACAAGGACAGCATGAGAGAGTGGTGGCTGTTCTGCCTGGGGAAGAGAAAGCTCCAGGAAGACCTTCTAATTTCCTCCCAGTACCTAAAGGGGTCTTCAGGAAAGCTGGGGAGGGACTGTTTGCCAGGCCATGGAGCAACAGGACAATGGACAATGTAGGGAGTTGGACTAGATGGTTTTTAAAGGATTATGTTATTCACCAGGTTCACCAGGATTAAGCCACCTTTAGTCCTCATTTACTGTTTGTAGTGATGAGACAATTTTAAGAGTCTGTCTCCAGGTTAATTGTTGCACCCATACTGCTAAATTAATTAGTTCTATATTTGCAATTAACGGGAGAGATTTTTGCCTTTTAAGTTTCCTCATTAATTATTGGAGATGGGTGGAGGAGTGTAGTGCAAGTGCAACAAATCCTTCTTCTCCTGTTTCTGGCAATAAAGCCTAGGCTTGTTTTGTTTCATGGTTTGTCATCAAAAAAGCACATCCTTCTCCACAAGGAGTGCATTGGCAATGTAAGTTAATGGCATAGCATTAATATAGAAACAATGTAGTAAGATTCAATGGATTAATATTACAACTAACCATACACTTATCATTCTAACCAGCTTTGTTTCTGTAAAACATTTTTCTAAACTGAATGTAATAGAAATTATATACAATAAGAGGTTTTGCAGTCAATTCTTAGGGTCCACCCTAAGATTTGAGAAAGTACCAAGACTCTAGTAAAATTATCTTTTGGAAGCAGAAGTCATTAATGTCTTGGTAAAAGGATTTTCTCCTCTGTGTGTGCATGCATGTATATTTATGGATATGCATTTGCTATGAATAAAATATAAAGTGAAACCCCACCTGTAAAAACTAATTGTATCATTTAGAATATTGAAGGACTGAGAAAAAGAAAAACCCACAAACACAGACATGCCAACAATGTTCTGAGCATCATTTCAGCTGCAGCTTCTAAATTACAAGAATGACTAAACTCCAGAAAAATTCCAGCTAGCTGTTTAGACTAAATAGGATGCAGGGATACATGCATTTAACTCCTCCCCTGGAAATGCACTTTTCAATCCATCAGTGCCTGTAGGATCTTCTATATAATATATCTTAATAATATTCCACCTTTTCTTTCTTCTCTGTTCAATCCCATCTCATTACTTTCTCATTATGTGTTACTGAACTTTTATTTATAAGGTCATTATAAATAAGGAGGTGACATGTGTCTTCTGCCTATTTTGGGAGGTCAGAGAACAGAGTCACTTTAACTCCTAAATATTTCTACAACACTCCTACTCATACAATCTACCAGAAAAAAACCCACCTTCCTATCCTCTGAGTTTTGTTTTGTTTTTAATTCAAGTACTTAAAATGTGAAATATCCCTCCAGAAGATATTTCCTTAAGTGACTGTACTCAAAACCTTGATCTTGATACTATTCCTATTAGAGACTCCTCACACAAAAGCACTAGTTCATAGCAGTAGCCATGAATTTTTCAGCAAGTGCTACATCTCCCACCAAAACATCCATTCTCTATTACATCTCTTCTTTAAGATCCTTTTCTACCCTCTGTATTTGCAGTTACTTACAAATGCTGCCCAACTGCCATAGCTGTAAAACTAAAAATGCAGCTGAACTAAAGAGGAAGGTGTTTTTAGCCTTTCCAGCCTACAGATATGTACACAAAGTAAAAGCAGAATCACAAATTATGGACAACGAAACCCAATACATAATCAGATTAACATGCATAACAGTATAAGATTTCCCACTCAGAAAAGTGAATATATGTTAGATAGAATTGAGAAAGCCATAAGCTAGATGTCTAAGACACAAGTAAAATGTATTTAAAGTAAGGTCTTTGACTTGTGCTGTCTTTGCAATGGGATCCCACTCATACTGATAAATGAACAAACAAGTAAAAAGAAACACAAAAGAAAAAAAAAGCAGAAGAAACACTGCTTACAGTTTACTTTTATACAGCAGAAGAATTCTACATCTCTTCCCACCCACTACTGCACTGTTTGAAGGTTTCTTTTCTTCCAATGTTGCACCAAAAATGAATCAGAATTCTGTTTCACCATCAGGATACTGAAAAAAGCAGTAAAGGAAAAATCATCGTACAGCAAATCAGCCATCAAAGAGCAGCAAATACAAGTTCCAAGAACTTGTGCAGTCACTTAACTGACAAACCCAATACTGTAACTTTCAGTGCAAACTGTGACATCTAAAACTTTGCAGAGTGTAGCCAAGGTACTGGAAAAATCACCAGGTTATTATTTGCTTAGACAACATGTTCATTTTGGGTTTTTCACTTTCAATACGGTGTTACTTCTCTAAGGATCAACTGAATAAAACTACAATTTTTTCACTCAATACTTAATATTTAGAAAATACACCTATAGGGAAAACAAGCAAAATACAAATGGAAGCAGCACAACATGTTTATAAGGGAAATAATCCTTATGAATTCAGAATCACACTATTTTTCATTTCCACCTAATCTGAGGGGTGACTTGAATTATTCCCAAGTGTCACATACTCAGAGCACAAATTCAACATACAATTAGTTTCCTCTGGGTGCCATATTCTTTTTTAAAGAGCCAATCCTATTTCTCCTATAGAAAGCAGTCTTTACCTACTAACAGGTATTTGGATCCCAACTTACAGGATGCTAAATAGCTCAAGCTCAGGGGACCAATAGAGTTCTCCTCGATAACAGAGCATTACAGGAAAATACTGCACTAGCCTGTGTGCCTGTTGGTGCAGAGAAATAAGGAGGGATTTTTTAGGGTTGTTTTGGTGTCTCTGTTGCAACCAAAGAAATATTTTTAAAGTCTGTCTTGCAAAGAGGCCATCTCCACAGTAATAAAGTAAATTCCTTCATTCAGACCGGAGGCAGCAAAGAGGAAAAGAGAAATTAAGTTGAATAATGACAGTAAGTGGTGATGTATACCATTTTCTTAGAAGTGTCTGTTATCAAGTTAAAATAAATGTTTAGAAAGTGTCTTTCAGCATGTGAAACAAAATCACTAAATAAGCATACAAAGCTCTGGTTTGGAAACATGTAGCATCTGATCAAGAAACAAAAAGAAAACTATGTGAAATCAGAAAACTTTCAGAGTAGATTAAATGAAGCCCATTATTTTAGTAAGATGACAGATACACTCTGTTTATCTGTATAGTCCTACATAGGACTTGAACCAGGAGGCATCTGCAGATGTGTCCTGAAACTTCAGTATCTCCTACAGGGAGAACAGTAACAATTTGAATGGAATAATTTAAATTATGTCTTCACGGATGTATAGTTAAGAAAAGTCTATTTGATTTGCCTTTCTAAAATAAAAAATATAAATTTTTTTTCAGTAGAAAAAAAGATGGAGAGCAGGAAAACCTAGTCATGTTTCTGAAAGACAGTGGATTTTGACCACTGAAGAGAAGGTCTGATCTGTGGCATGTAGGAGAGTGAACAATCCACCTGGAATTCAGGGCTTCATTCTCTACATTGCCTGGTTTGTCTCTCCTATTATTGTTGTGCTCTCATGCCACTTTTAACATCCCTGCATGCAGAAGCAGTAATCAACAGCTTTTAGCTGTGTAGGAACATACAAGTAGCCAGTTCAAAAGCAGCACTGAAGGTGGTACAAACATGAAGCTTTGATTACCTGTGTAAAACAGACTAGGTTTTTGTACAAGATAGGCTTCAGTCACAGGATCTCTACTGCAGTGTAGTGTTCAAACGGATTTTCTGTTAAATGCTGAAACTTTCTTGGGAACAGGGATCCGACCCCCATCTTTTCCATTTTTGATAGTTAGCCTGAACTGTAATCTGGTGACAAAAATACCTTGTTATTCCTTCCTCATGCAGAAATTCAAAAGCCACTTTTGTTTAGAAAAAAATGAGGACAGGGCAGCTAAAAATATCTGTTGGATATTTTAGCTACAGGGGTTCTATGTGACAGAAACTGGTTCATTCATAGCTAAACCCACTTTACTCGTGGCTGCTGCATGATCAAAATGATGGTGTTGTGCCAATCTTCCTGCCTGAAGGCATGTGTTGAAATGTCTATGCAGCTGGATCAAATTGGATGCTCTGATACTGATAGTCAGAGATGAGATGCTGCACAAGTAATTATCTGTGCATACAGTGTTTCACCTCCACTGTTTCTAGTGTTCCCTGCCTGTGGCAGAGAGGCCAGGACTAGATGGTCTTTAAGGTCCCTTCCAACCCAAACCATTCCATGATTCTATGATGGAACTGAGCTTCCCCAGCAAAGCTGTCTACAGTAAAATTAGTGATCTTGCTCTGAGGGAACCCTGTGTTTTCAAACCAAATAATTTGGTACCACTGACTTAAGTCTTCCAGAAGAACTTACATATAACTTCTGAAGTTCTTCAGCAACAGATTTCTTTTTCAGGATATAACATGAATTTCTATGAAACACAGATGTTAATCAATTCCCCTCCCAGATCCTACTTAGGGTCCACTATGAAATGAGATACTTATTTCCTATGGCAAAACCAGAGAGAAATGTTTTAAATAAATGTATCAGTTAATCATAAGTCTCACTAAGGACAAAGAAATGGGATTTTCTCAGGAACAGTAAAGGTGGTTCTAGAGTATACAAAAAAATGTGTTCCTACACAGGTTTCAAAATGCAAGAGTCTCCAATCTCATGCCTTGGTGTAAATTAAAAAAAGTATAATTAAGACTGACAATAGATTTATCCCAGAATGACCCTTATCTGCTAAGAAGATCAAGAATCTGCATTACTAAAAACTATTTGCAATGGAATAGAGATCTAGTTGAATCTCTGCCCTATTTTGTTGAAGTTTTTCCTGTGTGTTTTCTAGTGAATCATGTCCTGAAACTTCCTTCACTTTTCAGTTATAACTGAAAGACCTACGAGTGTGAATTTGTTCTCACATGCATCAGTCTACTGATGTAATTCCTCTGCCCTTAAGTCATCTTATACTAATACTTTCTTACAGCATTCACCTTAGAGCAGGTAGTGGTGTACAAAAGTACTAATCAGAATTAGACAGTGCAGTCCTGACCAGAATTCCCCCCTTACACAAAAGCAAGAAAACAGGATCTGAAACAGAGTCTTGTTTCAGATAGTGCAGAGGTTGCCCTTTTTATGAAGGTGCTGTGAAGCTCTTTATCTTGACTTGAAGTAAAAATATCTTTTTTTCCTTATTTTGCTGCTTTTATCACCATAGAATATAAAGCCCAGAGAAAGAGAAGGATGATTAAGCATCCACTAGTGGAAATTCATAGATGCAAAGCATTTCTCACTTAGGATCTTAGCTGCCAGGCATTTTGCTAGGCAAGGGTGGTTTGCAGCAGTATAGACCTGTCAACAGTTACAAAAGTTACTTTAAAGAACTTTATCTGCATCCATCTGGAGAAAATAACTCACAGTCACAGAAATCTCATACTCACCGTCAACGAAGATGATAGCACTGAATAAGTCGGAAACCAAAATGATACTCATAAAACTCTTTGTTTGCTTTTGCAGAAATATATGTTTTCTATAAAAGCCTGGAGTTTGTGAGGCTGCAATGTCATATACCATCAGAGACAAGCATGCACCTCTCTTGGTGGATTTCTTGAAGCATTCATTACATCAGAATTATAAGAGAATAAAGAAGCAGAAAAGAAGTACAGTCAAAGGTAAAGGAGAATAAGCCCAAGTACAGATAAATCAGGCTTTCTGAATATCAAATCTAGGGAGATTTGATTTCTTAGAGAATAGACCAGTGTACTTGTAGACAAGATTAATGCATTATATTTCTGGTTCCTATATTGATTGTGTAGCTTACCTCAAATTACTGAATTTCCCTGTGTTTCATTTGATACTGTCACAAATAAAGAATGAATAAAAGTCAGGTTCAAGTTCATTGTTTGGCTGCTCTGAAATCCTCAGACAAAGCCCACTGAACATGGTTGTTATTCTAAATGTCAATAACTCGCATGGCAAAAGCTATTTACTTCTGTGAAAAAAAAGAGGTGGGATATGAAACTTCGCAGCCATCGAAGAACACTGAGTGCTTCAGAGCAAATATTTTATCACTTATGTAGAAAAGTAAACACTGATCTGATGGAAGAAAGCCTCAGTGTAGTAAGAAGAGTAATGGGAATTCTCTTCTGAGTTGTGGTTGAATGTAGCTTTGGGAAAACGCTATTTCACTGATAATTATTTTGCCTCAGTTTCTCAATCATATTTAGGGATAACTGTCAACCTACACCATAGAACTATATCAGATAAGGCCATTCCCATCAATGCCAGTCTGGAAATGATCTTTCAAGTGGGAGCTCATGTCTCAGTATCAAATGTTCCAGTCATAAACATATTGCATCTGCTAAATTCCCATCATCCCATAAGACTGTAATTCTGCTTCAAAAAAAGCACTGACATTTTTGCTTGCCAATACTTTCACAGTGCTCATGACATAGTTGTTCTGAAAACACACAGTGAATCCTGAATCCTTCCATATACCATCATTATGGAGGAGTGCAAATTAGATTTAACACATATAATAGCAATAATCATGTATTTGTCCTTTTTTTAAGCTCAGAACAAATCATTTTCCCAGCTTTTCTGGGGAAAAAACCACATATTTATGTTTATATTATATAGTATCTACGTCATTAGACTTTTTTTGAGCTAACTTTTCTATACATTGCTGACTTTCACTCTACACCCATCTTTAAAGATCATGATCTGTGTCACTAATGGGTACACCCTCTTCCACTCTTGATGAAAGGCATTCTAAAGGTTAAGTCGATTAGGCTGCTGAGTTTGTATGAAGCAAGCCAGAAAGTGAATCATCACTTCTCATTTGCATACAGGGCTTATCCTACATCCTAATTTAAGCAAGTAGGCAATAAGATGGCATTTACCTTATGAAAATCTAGGCATTGAAGGTTTATAGCTATTTCTCATCTCATCACCTTTGACTTCCTTTCTAGACTGAGAAATTGCCATCCTTTCTATTAGAAACAGGAAGAACTTACATAGAACAGTATTCAAACAAGTGTGGTTCTCACTGCCAATAGTTTACATGGAAAAAAATAGGCTGATAAAGTGAAATTACTTTCCAGAAGCAAAGTACATACAATGTTAAACTAGTAAGTTTGCAAGATCATGTTAATTTGTTAAGTTTTATGGCAATGGATGTCTTTCATTAGTAGTACTACTGTTATTGTTAATAATGATTATCAACTAGAGGATGTTTTTTATGTCAAGGGAAAATGATGGTGATGTGGAGTGAAAAAGGTTGCAAATCTTTGCAATCCTTGAATGGTTTCCATTTTTTCAGCTTAATGAAATGCATTCAGAGAGGAATTTCCCATTGTATCCTGGGCTGAAGCACCTGCCCCACAAATCTTGGCAACAGTTCTGCCCTTCCCATAAGAAACACTGAACTGGTTCACTGACTGGAGAAAGGGCAGGCCTAGCAAAGAAACCTTAATGCTTATCTGATGGTGATTCTCTTCTGAAAGAAATCAGTTTGTTCTGTAACAGAATATGGTATTGCAAAAGTGCAATGTATGTTGTGCCAAGACTTCACTTATCTAAAGCAACCGTGAAAGATACTTACAAGGCAACACAAATGATCTGTCCCATCTCAGATTTTTGATTCCAGCAGCTGCTATCCTCACATTCCCCCCCCACCACATTTTAATCTTTGTTTCAAATGCTGTTGATAGTTTTCAATCTTGTATATATCCAAAGCATCCTTGTTTCACTGTTTATCTGAGTTTTCAGATCTTCTCTGGTCAGTGATAGAGAGGATATTATCTACCTGTGTAAAAAGACCAGGTTTTGTGCAAGGGAGTGAAAATTCCTTTTAGGGTTTTCAAAACTGTCACATTCTTGTTACAGTTCCCTAAAGATGCACCTAATATTCAGATTTTTTTCTTAATTCAATGATAGTGTTTTTTTGATTGTTGACTTCCCCTTTCCATAGGGCAGTACAAGTCTGACAGGGAGCATCATGATCTGTGTTTATAAAGACTAATGGGAACTGTCAAAACAGCCACAAGCCAATCAGTCATCTGTCACTCTTTTTCTAAAACATTTTATAATCCTTTTTGGACTTGTACAAGTTTCAGTCAAATACAGAAGACACAGCTGATTTCAACTGTCATGTATTGACAATGACAATCTTCAATGATTTCTTCTTTGCCTCATTATGAAATAGAAGTATATGGGAGAGAGACTGGATTTTTCTCTTAGGTCCTTAATATGTCATGAAACATAAGTCTTCTCAGTCTTTACCTAATGTAACACTCTTAACAGCTCATACATCTCACTTGTCCAGAGGTACTAAAGAGTTTATTCCTGCAATATTGTTCTGCTATATTGCTGAGCTTTCTGTTCTCTCAGGGATTGTTTCAAAAATTCTCTGCTATTTTGTCTGAGTTCCTGTTGCCTGGAAGAGTGATACCTTTCTGAATTTCCCAGATTAAAACCTACTTGCCTGTGGTTTGTGGCAAGAAGCTGCATCTGCCATTCATATGCTGCACCTTCAGTCCAAAGGACTGAAGATACAGAGTGGTCTTGTGGACATGGTGCATTTGTAGTTCCAGAAGTCTGAAGCCTTGGTTCAGAAGAATTTCTGAACACTGAGTGAAGGCACTGTTTCTCAACATTGCAAAAGAATTCATATATATTTTTTCTACATATGTATCTTCCCTGTGCTGATGATTGTGACCATCCAAGTCCTTTATTTCTTTTTTTTAAAAGATGTAACTCAAAAGTACACTGAATATTACTTATTTTGTCAGTGCAATGGGAGAAAGATAGTAAAAGCTGCTTATGATTTTCATGGCAGAACTTGATTCTGTATTCAGAAGGGTGATTGCAATCAAAAAGATACATGAAACTTCCATACAATATTGTGAGATGGAGTTTTTTCCTAAAGCAGTGTGATGGAGGTCAAACTACTGAAGTGGAGAGAGAATGTAAGTAGTGGGCTAAGGATATTCTTACTACCTTTTCTACAACCATACTTCAACAACTTATACAGGAGCAGTGTCTGAGAGATAAAGCTTGTTGTGAACTAAAGAACAAAAAGTTACTCACACTCTTGAAGGGAATATAAAATAAATTCATGTCACAGAAAAATCAGTATGAAAGCTGGAATTTGTTAGATAACTACAGAAACTGAAACTGTCTAAAAGTACTTTTCAAGAAGCAGTTGAAATTAACTAAAGAGATTCTTTGAAAAAATGGTGTTCCAGACTGGTTCAGCAACTAAGCAGTGAGACCTCAGTAGGCAACTACAGATAAAGAAAGGTTAGAAATATTGGAGAGGGTCAGAAAATATGTCCCATTAAGGTTAAATGAGAGTGATCCTGATTAACACTAAGAAAGATGAAAAATTGTCAAAAGTATTTCAGTACATATGAAGCTGTTATAAGGGAAAGGAATTGTTGTGAAAGTTGGGCAATTAGTCATGAAATCAAATTTTTAATCATGTGGATTTTTATCCAATACTAAGGGGGAAACATGTCAATAAGCTACTGCAATAGGATATCTGTGTAAAGTTTTTCTTCCATTTGTATCCAGTGGTGATTCTGCCTAAGCTTAGAAGGACAGACAAGATGGTCTCTCCGTGATCTCTAAGCCTGAATTTTCATGATTCTACATTCATTCAGAATTCCTCCTTTAGCATAACAAAAAAAGGGAAACTTGTTTTTTATCTAATCCTCAGCGTACTCTAATGTAGTTGGCCCGGTCTTTGTGTAACAGAAGGACAAAAGTCAAAGGATTAGAAGACTGGCTAAATGGTTCTTTCACATGTTTTTCAGACCAAAAAGGAGCTATTCAGCCAGAAACACTCTAAATTCTGAAAGTGTCTCTTTGCCCAAGTGAATCATTTGATACTGATCTGTATTTTAACCATGCTATTGTTTTCATCCCTAGAGCAGTGAAGTTAATGGAAAGCGTTTGCATCGTTGAAAGTGAAAGCCTTGCACTCCACACATTTAACTCATTCTTATAATTTGCACGGACCCACAGAACTGTCATGGATGAAAAGATGGAGAAGACCAATCTCATCTTGAAGTTGCTATAAATCCAAACCTGTTTGATTTTTCAGTGTTTTCAGCAACATTATTTCAGTTCAAAGTACTCAGATGTGACAAGTCCCCTAAGGGGCATATGGAAAAATTGTTACAGTAAATAGCTTTTACTGTTTTCAAAATTTTAATAATGTACCTCTAAAAATAGGCATAAGATACATGGAACTTCTTTGTAATGACCCTATAAACAAATGTTCAGTAACACATAATGAGAAAGTAATGAGACGGGACTGAACATATAAGAAAGAAAAAGTGAAATATTATTATTTCCAGGGGAGGAGTTAAATGCATTTATTCCTGCATCCCATTTAGTATAAACAGCTGGCTGGAATTTTTCTGGATTTTAGTAATTCTTATTATTTAGAAGCTGCAGCTGAAACAGTGCTTAGATCATTGTTGGCTTGTTTGCATTTGTGTGGATTTTAGTAATTGAATCAAAAGCAAAGCAAAACTCAAAACTGTATTCTGCTAGAGTGTTTGGAGGTTGTTTGTGTTAGTAATAGTATTCTAAAAATATTTAGGAGCTTAAGTTACTCTGACTTGTGGAAAGAAAAACAGAAGTAAAAGGCTAATGGACATAATATACTTTCTGTCTTCTGATGCAAAAAGACTGGGAGCATGATAATATCTGTCAGTCTGTGCTATATGCCAGCACAAACTGTTTTAAGGCTTTCAAAGCTCTAATTCAAGGTAACATTCAGATTTTGTCTGCCAAGATTTGAAATGAAAAGAAAAGGAAGATAATAATTTGCAGCATGCTTGAATCACGGTGTATTCTACCCTATTCCCTGTGACACATTAACAGATCTGTTCCTCTACAACTTGAATTTCTCAACTGCTTTGCTTGTGAAGTAGGCTAGGAATAGAAGGAAAAAGAAAAGTTGGGTAATCCATTTCTATGTCCATCATCATGAACATAATCATGATGGCCTGTGATTTGGGTTTGGTTTTTATAGCAGTCAGGTCTAGATTCTCCATTATATACTGCTATTACCATTTAACTGTAAATGAATGTAAATCTGTAAGGCACAGGTATGGAGCTCACTTAGAGACATGAATTTCACTCTCTTTCCTGACAATTACAACTCAACAGGTAGAAAACAAGTGTAGAAGAGTGCGTAGGGAGCTTAAATTTGCTTTTCAGATGTGATGCTCACTTCTTTTCCTTAATTTGTGATCTGCTTTTTCTTATCTTACAATGAGCCTCAGAACATAGGAGGAGAAAAGCATGTTGTTTTATACATGAAAAATGGAAAGATGGAGTTTATCAAAGGCTTATTCCTTGCTTTGTTTCAAAAATGATCTGCTAGAGTTACTATCTGAAAGCAGTCACATGATTATAGAATCTCTCCTTTCAAGCACTGGAAGTTAAGTTTCCTCTTGAGACAACAATGAGCTGAATGGGGCTGACTACTCCTTTTGCCAGCAGTTTGGTGCTCTTCAGAGAACCTTTTTGATAAGGAAGCAATTTAAATAGTAACACATAAGCCCAGAAGAACTAGAAAGGCCACAGGCATGATCTGGAAGGTGTATAAAATGATGTAAAGTATTTAGAGCTCTGTTCCTGCTATATAAATGCATCTTGAATTTTTCATGACATATTTGCATTTCAGTGCCCAGAAGGATAGACTTAACTGATTCTGTTATTTTCTGAACCTGGATTAATCAAGCATGTTTCAAAGGCCTGGTTAGTGAAAACAAAATAAGTAAATTACAATAACAAGAAATATGATCATAGCACAGATACACACCTTTTGAAAGCTTTCAAATCTGAAACAGTGTAAAACACTGTACTAGACATGTGTGATGATTCTTTGTGAAAATAGAAGGAAATTCATTCCCTTCCTATTGTACAAGTTTATCTGAAAGCCACAGATTTCACTGCAGAGCAGAAAATATTTAAGAGAATGAGTATGTATTTGATTATACAGATATTTAAAGTCATTACATAATACTTTGCTAGAGGCTTAGTGTGTTTATTCAGGATTTTTACATATCTCTGATATTATATTATCTTCCCTAATTAGAAAAGAACATAGTTACCTCTCAGGTTTAATGGGAGTATAAATTAAGATATATCAATAACAAGGTACAACCTTGTTACAGCTAGACTGTGCCCATGTATTTAAGACAAGCAGAGGCTTATCCTTTCTCAGCAAATGTACTTGGATGCTGACAAACTGGAATGTCATGTATTTTGTAGATAGACTAAACATGGGGAGCACTGGAAGAAATTTATTGGTTCGTTAGATTATGGTGTCAGTATCACTAATAAAATAATTAAAATTAATAACTATTTGGGAAAGAAATCCCCCTAGACTTGTTCTGCATCCTAAGTGAAATTTTGTTCTGAAGCAATTTGATATTTTGAATCATTGCCTCAAATGTGAGAGAAGTTCCAAGTGATTTGTTTCCCCTGATGGCCCAAACTATCAGTGACAGCTTCGATACACACGGTGTTTTCACTCCGTTTCATGTGACACCTGATGGAGATAAGTCTGAAGAGCAGCAGAGCCTTCTTCTATGGTTGCATGAAGGTCAGGGATGGTTTCTGCACCTTCAGTAATCCAGGAGGAAAGTGGTTTGAGTATTTTTGCATACCAACAGCTATTCACTAGGAATGACCTTCATGGCAGGAAAAGATAAACTCTGACTGTACTGAGAGCCTGTATTTAATTTTAAATCCACATAGCTGTAAAAGGCACAAAACAATATCAAATTAAATTTCTGTCCTCTAAGTTCACGAGAGGTCTTTCATGGCAAGAATTAAGAACACCTCTTTTGTAGCAGCAAAAGCAATGATCAGTCAAGGCCTGATGGTGTACAATTGATTTATTTTATTCTCCATAAAGAGAGATAAAGAGCATCTCTGAATTTGTGTTAGAACTGGGTAATGGTAGAGATAACAACAGAGATAAAATTTCTTTCAACTAGTATTATAATATTAACTTTCACTACACTTGATAGCACAGTCACATGCTGCTTCTCAAGTAATATTAATGACCACTAATATCATGTCTGGACACTTGTTTGTTTGATTTTAGACTTGAATAGGACTTCATTAATATGGTGCTGCTTTAGCCCTAGGTTCCTATGTTTAGATCTTCCTGCTTTCCATAATTGGAGAAGTTTTTTCCTATATTTAGTACAAAACCTCAATTTAGGCAATTCCAGTCTTCCTGAGGTAGACTGGAATGTGATGCTGGGAAGACAAAAGTGAGAAGGCCAAAGAAGAAAAAGAAGAAAATTGAGATGTCTAAGTACACAGGGCTATTTATAAGATATCATTAGAAGACAGGGCATGATCACATTATCAAATAATAGGATTTCCATTCAGTGTCATTTGAGTAAAGACTAAAATGGGGAGTGCTCTAAAATTATGAAATTATTCTATTAGGCCACCAGTACTTTGGGTAAATGCACTTTAAATGGAGATCACTTTAAAAATATTATGTTGATAATTACAGCAAGGATTTTGTTTCAAATTACATGGTCATCTTTTTCAGTAAAACATCACTTGAAAATTTATGAGCAACTTACATGCTTCTCATTAACGTTTTTGATTTTTTTTTAATGTCTACCAGGCCAGCACTGTCTGAATATTTGGATTAATTTCGTGGTCCATCTTCTCTGAAATAAGGTTCTTTTGAAAGGCTACCAGCTGACCAGCAAGACTGAAATGATCATGTATTTTGCTATACACTGCAGGAGGACTAACTAAGAACAGCATGATTGGTTAACTTTATTTCAGTTCTGAAAAGTAAGTTATTAATTCGTACAGTTATTTAAAAAATTGTTGCTAAAATATAATTTCATGTGAACCAAGACAAAATGTAAAATCTAGAACTTACTGTCATATATAATAATTGTGATTTAAGTAATCTAGAGACTGAAATAGTTATTGGGATAGATCTATTTAAATCATGGAATCACAATCATGGAATGGTTTGGGCTGGAAAAGGACTTCAAGATTATTTAGTTCCCCACATCCTGCCATGGGTAGGACACCTCCCATTGGACCAGGGTGCTCAAAGTCCGCTCCAGCCTCATCTTGGGCACTTCCAGGAATGGAACATCCACAACTTCTCTGGGCAACCTGCAGCAGTGTCTCACCACCCTCACAGCAAATTTTTTACTTATAATCTAAATCTACCCTCTTTCAATTTTATTGTTTGTCACTTCACAATCATACTATTCTGTGAAAAAAAAAAAAAGGATTTTCTTAGTAAATGAAGTTACTACTTCTGGCATTGTTTTCCTGCACAATGTATTTTTTTGTAACAAACTCTTGAGGATTAAGGATTGTAATGTTCATCAAAACAAGAAAGCAACAGAGACAGGCTCAAGCAATGTTCTTGAAATCTTTGAAGAATGCAGGTGGTAATTATGCTTTACTTAATGCATATGAAAGAGCCTAAAAATCCATTAACAGATAAAGAACTTCATTTTCACATACAATCTTCTCTGAAAAGAAACTACGAGCAGAGAGCTGCTAAGAGGTCTCCTGGGATCAAATCTTTGATGGTTTATTGATCTCATTTGATGCTTTTAGAATCGTTAAAAGTCACCTTTCTTTTTTCATTCAGTCCTAGGGAGTAAATTGAACATTATGTTCATGTAGGTCATTGAGTACTTTTTACAGTAGTTTATTCAAGCAAATGGAACTACGTGCTTCTACTAAATGACTGGCAAGATCAGGATATCAGTGAAGATTGTTAAAGAGAAACAAAGCACCAATTTGTTTTGTAATAGGCTGCTCTTGAACAGCAGAAGATTCAATTACTTAAGAAAGTGAAGTGTTTAAAGGGGCAGTGGATTTCATATTTGTGAATTTGGGAAAGTCCTTTTTCATTTTTACCCTGTGTTAGAGGATCAGGAAGCAAAAAAAAAGAAAGCAACCAAAACTCCATTCTTTCAGCATCTCTGGGCAAATACACCACTTCTTCATGAAGTTATCAGGTGACAGATCTTTTTAAACCAGCATCCCATCTGGAGAACAATAAAAGAACAAGGTANTATCCCATCTCCAACAGAGGAGAACAATAAAAGAACAAGGTAGGCACAATTCCTCGGAGTACTCTTCTGGCTTCAGAGAGTGATAGTCTTAGCAGAATGTTCTGTAGGTGTTTTTGATGGTTTTTGTTATTTCTTGATTCAAGTCCCTATCTAGGTATGAGGCTTGTCAAAGTTAGGTTTGTGATTGGATTTGATGATCTGAAATATTATTCAGACTTCCTTTCTGGCTAAGTTCACCATGGCCTAATCTTTAGTTCTATTGTTGTTTTCTCCAAATGCAGGAGTTTAGCATTTGTTCAAAATCATTCCATTTACCAGTAATTGACGATCTCATATAAGTTCTTCAAAACACTTGAACTAAACTGTCCAAACTCAGGTCCCAGAATTGACATTATGATCCATCTAATAATTTGTTCATTCAAGTGATCAATGATTTAAGTATGCCTTAACTCTCCGAAGTTAAGTCATAGTGTTATGTGATACAAATATTTTCCTAAATGTTTAAATAAATTGAACAAGATCCACTGAATTTTAACTCTAAATTTCATTATTGGTAATTTCAGGAGCAGTAAAAAAAATATTTTTTGATGGCAGGACTTACTTGTCTTTATTTTCTTGTATTATTTGATGTTATTATTTGAAGTATTATTCTTGTATTATTGATGGTTGGACTAGATGATCAAAAAGGTCATTTCCAACCTAGGCAATTCTATGATTCCATTTTCTAATTGAAGATTCATACTGGAAGTTTTAAGTGAACAATGCAATAAGAGATTAAAAAACATATAGTGTCTTAATCCTTGCAGGGAGATCTGGGTTCATCAAAAGACAATTGCTCAAACAACAACAAAAAATAGTGGCATGCTACTACTGAAAACATGATGTGGTTTTAATCAAAAATTACATATATAAAATGATGTTTCAAGGTCTGTTTTCATCCTCAGTCATTCTGACACCCACTGCCCTGCAATTTTAACTAGAAGAGCCAGCAGATGACATACCACTCACTGGCAGTTCCATCATCTTATGGTACAAAGGCCCTGTCAGTTGCTGTTGCCTCTGGGAAACTGCTAGTAGCTTGATGGAGATTATTTTTGTTTTACTTCTTTTTATGTCACCAATTCTATTCTCCCTACATCCTCCTTTTCTTTAAGGGGATCATGGCAGAGAAACAGCTGGTGTGATAAATCGATCAGCAGGGTACCATAGCAGCATTAAGCTGTCCATCCATCAGGATGCTGTGCATTTGAGCAAGTAGGTGCTGGTTGGCTGAGATCTCAGAAATGTTTCCAGCTAGTGGAGAGGTTTTTGCTGTGTATTCCAGCCTCTGCCACATTAGAAATCTTTCTGACTTCAAATTATTTGAGTATATATAGAAATAGAACATAATATCCGTAATAAAAATTATACATTTATTGGATGAACACCACAGCAAAATGGTAGCAAAATAAATAAGCTAATGATACTTGTAACACAAAAAGAAGTTCATTCCCAAAACAGAGCTTAAAGAAATAAGGAAAACAGAGGCAAACAAAGTGCAAAAAGCAAGTTTTATGAAAACAACTTGCTTCCAATGTGCTCATCATTATTGCCAGTGGTTCCTTCTGCTCCCACTCCTTAAAGCTCTGAAATTTTAGCCAGTACTTCAGATGGGCATTGACATTACCAGCTTTATCAAGCATGACACATCCTTGGAGTCTCTAATATTCCTTACAGATGATGTGTCTCAACATGAAACACTTTGTCAAATGTGACACTTGCTCACAAGGTTGCTGAGGTGGATTAGAGACTCTGTCCTTTATGTGGGGGCTGCCACACTCATATAGCTCAGACCCTCCTGACCAGTTTTCTATATTAGCAAAAGTTACTATTTTTGGTCTTTCTAATCTGATACTTCTCAGCTTCATTTGCTGATCTACCTTTCAATGTCACCAGAAAAATTCTGTAATGATTTTAAAACATGAATCCTCCCACTTACCATGAGTCTCTACTACAAAGGACTGCTTCTGATAGTTTTGGAATCCAAATTGTGATTGAGCTGACCTGCTTCAGTTTTATCTTTGGTAACAGGATCTTATGGTATCAGCATGCTTTTTTCTCTCTTTAAAGAGAAAACAGTGTTATAGGGAGATTTTCTGAATCTTTGTGGTTATGCAGTATTCATAAAATTCTTTTTTCTGTCTGAAAAAGGAACAAAAAACTCCAAGTACTATCTTCTGCTAATCACAGGACAAGTGATGAAATTCTCCAAAACAATTTTCTGTATCTTAAACAAGTGCTATGTTTATACTTTGAGGTTAGAAGCTCTTAGACTTGATTTTCCCTTTCTTTAGGAGAGTGGGTGTCTATGAAGCACTTAAAAGGCAGCATGAAAAGCCTTATAAAGATCAATGCTTCAGTAAAGACAGACATATCAAGGTTAAAAACCTCACCCTTATCTCACTGTTCTGTCACTGCAGCATCATTACTGAGTACGGTTGGATGTTTGCTATTTACAGATGTAACTAAGCTGAGAAAAATATTGTTTCAGAATTCCTTTCTAGGTTTAGGGCTATAAATTTCCAGAAATAGTGTGACATCATGTGAATCTTGGGACATTGTGATTTCCAGTCTTGGGTTAAACTTTTGAAAGGTGTATTAAGTGTGTATAGTAAGAAATTATTTTTGCTTTTAACAGAAAAGTGTGGTCCTAAGTTGATAACTCTGCAAAATAAATTGCTCCTTAAGACAGTCAACAGGTTCAGAGGAGAGTAAAAAGGCTTTTTTTGTCACCCCTACTCAAATGGTTATTTTCTTGGTTATAAAACCAATTAGATGTGTATGACCCTCTGTATTTCTTAAACAACTTTAATGGCTGAGTAGCCGTTTGAGATCAGGGTCACCCCACCAAAAATAGAATGAAAGACAAAGTGTCACAGTCCACAACATAAAAATGGTTTAGGCTGCTACCTGACAAAGAAAAGGCACTTAGTCAGTTATTCAAGTTTTTCCAGGAGAGAATTATAGGAAAAGAAAATCTCTGCATTTTTGGTCATTTTCACCGTGCAAGTTGCAACAACGTTTATCTTCTGCTGCTTACAATATGCAATTCCATACTTCAAAGACAAAATAATTCATGGAGAGTAGCAGCAAAACTCATTTCCCAAGTGTGACTTACAGGTTATATGTATCTTTTAAGATTTTGTGATTCTTCAGAGAGGTTTGAAGATCTTGTGGATCTGAATCTGTTCTTGTGAGTTTTCAGTTCTAGGGCACTAAGATCTGCCTCTCCTAAAGATTCTGTATGGCTTTTCAGATTATATTCATAGGGAATACAGGAATATATGAATGATAGACATTCCATGGTCAGGTTGACAGAGGGCAGCTGATGTTTTGGTTTCAGTGCTACCTACACCAGCTGGCAGAGCTGGATCAACCACGAGTGAAAGAAACTTCTAGCAGTCTCTTGTTAAGATGACTAAGCAGAAAAACTAAGGCTATCAAGTGAAAGCTGTTATTTCATGAAAGTAGAGGTGACATGCATTCTCTGCATAACATTTTTGCACCTAGTTTCATTCCAAATGTGAACATACATTTCCTCTGGGGAAATTTTGAGCCAGACAAGAAAGCTGAAGGAAAATTACCTTGCTACAGAGTTTTCAGGCTAATAAACCCTACCTTGTGGTTCTCCAACCTTGTCAATTAATAAGTGGTTTATTACTTTTTAAAATGTCTGTCACAGACGGGCAGCAAGCAACTTTGCCCTCATTTTGGTGATAGAGGTTTTCTTTGTCTTGCTTCTCTGACTAGATTTGAGAGGTATTGTTCTTTCTCACACAGCTTCACACAGCTACTGGATTGCTTCTGTACTTTTTTTTAATTACTTTATCCTCAATATGTAGAGTAAGTTATGTCCATGGAATATATGTTGTGCCTGCTGCTTCTTATCTGTCACTTTCAAATATATTTTTAATCTTTCTTCATTTCAGTCAGAAAAGATTCCCAGTGTCTAAATGATCACCCCTCCAGGCTATGAGAGAAAAATTCAGTCGGTCAGATGAATTCACGAGGTGGCTTTCCAGTAATACCTCACACCAAGACTCTAAACAGATTGTGTTTACAGCCTTACTCATTCAAACATGACCTTATTTGAAGCCATATTCATCACCAACATCCCCCTGAGGGTACCCTAGTGACTTGAAAGACTTTCATTTATTTTACTTTCCTCTAGAGGAATACCTGCAAGCATTATGTTCTAAGAATGCCTGGAAAGTCATACATAGGTCTAGGTTTTTTTGGGGGTTAATTTCCATGGAGTTTAAGATGTAGTTCAAGGAAAACACAACCCCCCAAGGAATTACCTAAGTATATTTAAGCCCTGGTAGCCTAACCTTAATGCAAGACCAGACTTGAGGAGGTTTTTTTTTACATGGAACATGATAAGAAACTGAATTAAACAGGGTTACTCTGTCCTCCATAAGGTTTAGTGAGGGGAAAAAAGGAACATTTTTTCTGTGAGGCTTGTACTTAGCTCCCTGCTGTGAAGTTTTATAAGCACTAATGTGCAATTTGAGGTATTTGTAAATTGATCTCTAGTTTCACTTCAGACACCACCTGGTCTCACTTTTTATAGTTAAAGTGAGTTCCTCCTGGTTTTATAAGAAGTTATTGGATTGACTGGGAGAAAAAAGAAGTTTTGATTTAAAAAGTCAATGATTTTGAAATATTTTTTAATGTCTTTGAATATCCCAGTAAAATTGCCTTCGGTAAATGGCAAAGATTTACTTTCTGGGGAAGATTAGCATTTCACTGTGCCCTGAGTATCATTATCATGACTGTGTTGTGGTATTAGTGCCAGAATGTTTTCCTGCAGAATTTCATGCTCAAGTTTAAGTCAACAGAATAGGGTTTTTTACTATTTATCATGAGTTAAATACAATGGTGTGGATTCTGAGCCTGTATAAACATGCAGTTACAACCAAGCCTATTTTGACTTGACCCAAATATTTGATTTTGCCCACTGTAATTTTGATTTCTTGTTTTCTGATAATAAGATGTAAAATTGGTTTTCTTTTTTCTCACTTATTAGGGAACAACATGACACAGTTTGCATTGCAGTCCTCCAAACAAATGTGCTTAAGGCAAAAATCAACTTTGAAAAAAAATCTTTTTTTTTATTTTTTTATTGCTTAAAACTACATGTCCCGTTATAGTAATTCATGTCTTCAGCAGTTCAAAAAGATTTTCCTGTAGCTAATTCTAGACTTGTATTTAAGATGTAAATCAAAAATTAAGCATATTTTTTGCTTGTGATCTTTACTGTATTTACATGGCTTAGATGTAAAAAGCTAATTTTGTTGTTGTTTCAATAAGCTTACATGGTGTTGTTGGTACATTGCAGGGTGAAAAAAAAGGGAAGGAATGTCAAGCCATGAAGTTCTTAGATAAATTTTATTAGAGTAAATATTAAGCTCACCAGTCCTTGATTTAAACCAAGAATGTTTAGTTAATTAACAGGTATATATTAAAAAATAGGCTCTCTGTTCCACTTCTTTATTCTCTCTGACTTTGCAGAATTTCTACATTACTTATTTTTTATACAGCACCTACCAGAGTAAGAACATAAAATATCCTTACCAAAAATTTACCTAAACCTGCAGCCTTTTTGTAACAATTAAACATTGCTGTTTTAAGAACATAGCCAATAGCATAACAATATAATGCTGCCATTACTGGAGCTTGCAATGACTGAAGAACCACAAATAGTGCTTCCTTTTTGGGGATCAGCAACCTCATAATTTTGTTTTCTAGAATGCTTTTTTGTCCTATGCAGGATCAAGGTCTTAATTTAGAGGATCACCAAATTGGAAGACAGTGAGGTATATGCTCTAAGTGCTTACAATGTATGAAACTGTATTTTTACAAATTATACAATTTCATTTCCACATACAAATTCCATAGAGATAAGTTCTAGGCTATGAGTTAGACTCCTCACTGAGCTGCTTCCTAGCTCTTGATTACTTATGGATTTTACAGTAATTTGGCCTGTTAATACCTGCCTTTTCAGAGAGGTCTCAGCTAAATGCGTTCATTAAAACTATAACCACAGAAGGAAAGAGAGAGAGAATGTAAAGATACACATAGTATTTCAAGGTCTTGGAAGTGTAATGCCTTCTAACACTTCAAAAACCCTTCAAGAACACCACAGCAGATGCTGCTAAACAATTAATTTGCTCTATCAGTTGGTTTCAGAAAATACATCATTGTGGCAAATGAAAGAACAGAATCAAGAATTTTTGTGCAACACTACATATTTTTATTAGCTATATTCACTCAAGCAAGAACTTTACTTGGAAAGCATTAATGTTCAGATGCCAATTGACAAAAGCAGAGGGACTCATTAAATCAGAAATATTGTGACAAACTGTAGAATCTTGTGGTCTTGCTCTAGGGATTAAATCCAGCAAAACATTTAAGAAACTGCTTAATTTTAAGCATAAAAGGACTCCCCACAGAAGGCATAAAGCAGATGCTAAAGTGTTTTCCTGACTGGAGCATACAGTTGGTCAAAATTTTTTCTTCTGTGTATTTTTTTGTTTTGCTTTGGTTTATAGGGAGATGTTAAGACTAAATCAAGTCCTTTACAAGTTCATTATGCATGCTAAGTACTCTCAGCATAGTATGAAACATTATCATGCATAATATAAATATGAGTATTTCAGTATTACCTAGAGATCTAATAAAAATTTACTGTGTTAAGTATGGTGCTCACATTAAAAACCCCTACAACAGTTCTCTCTAAACACTTTAAAATATATGGCCTCATTCTGTTGCTCTGGTCCCTTCCCACGTGCCACTGTGCTTCTATGATTCTATGAAGCTGGTAAATCCTTTTAATAGACTTGCATAGACTTTTTTCAGGCTTTAGCCCTCTGGTTTCAGGGGAACTTTGTGTACTTCAAAAAGCTGTCTGAAGACTGTATAATACAGGAATGTGCCCTTGAAGAAGGTGAGGTGATAGGAAATTGAAATTTTGTGAGTATTTCTAATCATAACATGTCCAGAGATGCTGTTTCCCTCCATAACCCTCCTGTATTTGTTGGCCTGTGCAATCTCAAAGCTGCCAGAGGTAAAAAGGTGAAAATTAGAAAATTTTGTGCTATTCAGAGTTGATAATTATGCTTTCTGAATGAAAACAGCTGCTTTTCCAAAACTTTGCTCACTACAACCCAAATGCTTCTCCATAACTATAAATATTGTACTGGCATCTGTAGCCAGCTTTCCCTGTAAATGTGTCAAAAGTATTGAAACTTAGGAGTCAGGTTTGGACTGACTGCAAGGCTGTCCTTCTTCTTTTTGACTGACTGCAGAGAGTAAAGGGCTTTAAACTAAAGCTGCTGAGGGAGGAAAACCTCAATCCATCCCTCTCCTGCCAGCACCAGCATAGATGCCCAGTCCCTGGAGATGCTCAGGTCAGCAGGGGAGCACCCAGAGTGCAGCACAAAAGAATTACAGCCACTCCAGACCTTGGTGAAGCCACATCAGCTGTCTCATAATACCCTCCTGTCCTTCACATGCCTTAGTTCATCTTTCAGGAGAATCTATTCCATGATGTTCCCAGACACAGAGGTGAAGCCGACAGGTCTGTGGTCTACCAACTCCTTTCTATCCTTTTCAAAAATGGGAGCAGCATTTCCCTTTCTCATGTCATCAGGGGCTTCACTGGACTGCCATGACTTTAAGTATGATGGAAAATGATTTGGCAACTACATCAGCCAATTGCCTGGGGAGGTTGGGATGTAAGTTATAGTTTAGGGTATCAGTACCTTCAGGGAAACAAAACAGTCACCCTCCTATTATTTGCAGCCAGGGAAGCCTACCAATGTGGCTTTCACTTCTCTGGTTTCTAGAGCAGTGTGAGGAGTCATGTTCTCCAGTAATCCAACTATTAAAATCTCTTCCACTTGTTTTGTACCTGATTTATTTTCCAGATATCTCCTACAAACAGAAATACCATCCTGTTCATCCTGTTCCTCATACAATTCTGAGAGTTCAGATTTGTAACCAACAGGATAAAACTTGTATTTTTTTTAGCATATAAAAATGACTTTTCTACAATGTACTTTCTCTCTTTTCTTTCAGTGAGGTTGAGTATTAAATATCACTGTAAGGATAAGGGTACTTGATAAAAAAAATGAGATTCATTACGTTGATATGGAATAGTTTGGCTTTCTTCTTTTGTACCTCTTGAGACAGTTTCCTGCTAGAGAATACAGATTGTAGGAAAGCTTTCACCAAGTACTTAGGCAAAACAGTTTGCACCTAAAACTGCTAGACAGCAGAAGCCCAAGAATTCTGTCACTAGCTTTACAGTGAAGGAGCTGTTGAAAATCCCCACTCTGGGATAGACAGAAAGTCTGTCTTTGCATTTCAAACCCACTCTCAAGGAAAAAGACCTTTCTGTGTTGTGGGATTGTTAACAGCACTAAACTTCGTGTCTGTTGTATGGAATATATGGAGGTTGTTTAGCAATATGAACAGAAAAAACTAATACACTTCATGGAGAAGATAATTTCACACTTTTGAATGATTTAATTGTGAAATTAAATGTTAATTGTGAAAACACAAGTTTTTGATTCTGCATGCTTTTTAGTCATTACCAAAGATGGAATAAGGTTGCAGAATTCTCAGAGGCGTAAAGACATGCATGCACTTTCTTGTCCAGCAAGCTGAAATATTCAAGGCACTCCACTGTTTTATTTATCCACTCTAGGCTGTGTAGTGCAGTCTGGACTGAAGAAATAAGATCACTAGATCTATTGATCATACAGTGAAACACATGCTTTTATGCTTCATGTCTGCAATCCCCTGGGTTCTTTTTTCACACAGATATTGTGATGAAGAATAGGCTACATAACAGATGGTAACATTTTAACCTCCTGGGTGTTGTTGCTTCCAGAGAGCTATTAACTCCGTGAAATAGCTTCAAACAGGCTAATAGGATCAGGTAGGACACTTTATTAGCACTAGTAGCCTCATTCAAGTGCGCTGTACTTGCCCAAGCCACGTTGCTGAAGGAGGTCAGAAGAGACCCAGACCCTGCTGTTACAGTCCTGAAGTGTTTTCCAAGTTTATTATAAGACACAACTATGGCATTTTCTAAAGATTTTTTTTACTTAGAGTTCATTCTCCTGGTTCAGTTAAATCTCCATGCTATTTCACTCCAGCTTCAGTATCATGAACTATACCTATTTATATGACATAAGAATCATCTTTACATGTTGAACTTCAGCACTAGAAATATTCTTAAATTAGCAGTGCTAGATGGAAATTCATGAGTTGTTTTTGGCAGGATCTTGTAGATCATGGGTTTTTTCAGTTTTTAAAAAAGGAAATGCATAGGAGAGGTTTATTTTGATAGATGTCCTGTAAGCCAAAAGTGCTGAGATGTTTCTATTTAAGGTATGTGGATTCAAAGAATAAACAGTTCCAAGAGTTGTAACTTCAAACAAAGTAATTGGAAGAAATTATCATTATGTTCGTGTGCCCTGTGCAAGAAAGGCATGATTGTCTCTTTTATACAAGAGAATAAAAAGATGGGTTCCATAGACTGCTATCCCTCCACAGGCTAAACAACCCACTGGGCTGACTGTGGTGGCCACAGGCACAAGTGTGAGCAAAAACCTCTCTCACAAAGCAGAAAGGAGGCTGTGTTCCACCACAGACTTGAACAATACAAAGGTAGAACAACTATATGTCATTGGAAGCATCCTTCTCACTTCCCATCACCTCTCCTTATTCAAAGAAGGCCCATTTCTCTTTTTTGTCATCCAAGGGGGTAGGCTGAAGCAGCGATTGACACCCCAGTGGTCATATTCACTGTTGTCTTTGCTTTCTCTAGTGGATACAGGGCTGGAGACTATGTTGTGTAACAAAATCTAATTTATCCAATCTTTGCTATGCAAGGGTCCTTTGGATTTTTCTCTTATTGACTGTTTTACTTATTAATATGCCTAAAACATATAGTTCATGCATTGAACAAGATGTATAGATTGGGTATATGTTTTACTCCATGAACTGTAGCTTGAGTTGTCACTAATTGCAACTTGTCATTTGCTGGAGATTTGATGGATTATGAGTATTGCTGCTAGAACAGTTTAAAAATGGCTGTGATTATTGAAAGAGCACTGGAATTTTCCTTCCTGAGAATATCATTGTTTTGCAGAGTAATTCCCTGCCTGCTAGCTGATCAGGCATGGCACAGACTGGGAGTTGGCAGTCATTCTCCTGAGTAGTCACTGATGGACAGAAAGCATTTAGCAAGTGTGAGGAGAAAGAGCCTCATGACAGGCTTTGCTGTTCATATTTTTCTCCCCTTTTGAAAATGAAACTTCAGCCTAATAGTATACTGGTGATTTGGTAAAAAAAATAGCATCCATTGTTTTCCAGAGGATAATCTTTTCCAGGCAGTCCTGTCTTTACAGACATTCAGTTGTCTTTATGTTCCAGCAAATAGGAAGTATGGTCTTGTTTCTAGCCTTAGAAAAAGTGAATGCATTTCATTTTCCCCCTGATGGGCCACGGGGTGGCTGTCAGGGTGTGGAGCAGAATTCCTCTCAGTACAATTATCAGTATTATGAGCTTTTTATGATGTATTTGACTAGCTTTTCTGCTTTCTNTGGGATGGCTGTCAGGGTGTAGAGTGGCTTAGAGCAGCCCAGAATTTCCCTCAGTATAATTATCAATATTATGAACTTTTTATGATTCATTTGACTAGCTTTTCTGCTTTCTTGTCAACAGAGGACAAGAAAGTTCCACCCCCCACCCTCTCACAGCCCTGTTTTTTATAAGAAGAAAGGTACTCTGCTTTTAGTGTTGATTTTTGATTTCCTTGTTCGCTGAAGCAAGGAACATGTGTCAGATGTGTCCCACACTACTTGCAAGACTAATCTGTGCTGTGTGTGTGGCACATCAATTATAGTTACATTAAATAGTCACAAGGTCACTACTGGGACATCCAGATAAATTGACCTCTGCTACTTGCTAAGCAGCTATGGTGAAATAGACTTCTGGTCTTAATCTTCAATAAAAAGTCTTTTCTTGTTTCAAACTAAAGGTGCACTTTGTTTAATTTGCATTTTAAAGGCCCACTCATTGATTATACCATGTTTTTGAAGCAGCATGACAAGTGGAGTTCATAACTACGAGCAACTGATTGGCAATGTGATATCATTTTGCCATTTGCACATCACTTCAGAGCTTCAAAATCACTTTAGGATGTGGAGTTCTAAAAATTCGTTTTGCCATTTTTTAAACTAAAGAAAAAGCAGTGCTTTTTAACAAGCATCTTCAGCATGCTCAAAGATGGGATTATATTTATTTTGTTGCATGATTTTCACACTACAGAGCTATGAAGAATCATGTGGATATTCCAGTCAGATACACACTAACCGAACCCCCAGGTCTCTATCTACTTTTTTACTTCAACTTCTCCACTCAAGTTCTCTGTCAATTACTCAGATGAACAGCAACTCCTCAATCCAAGGAGAGGTAGTGGGATGTAGGAGTGTGCAGAGGGTAAACTTTTACAGAATATATGAAGGTACAGGAATTAGAGAAACATGCAAGAACAAGTATTTCCACAAGGATAAGCATTTTAACTCAGTTCCCTTCTTTGAGATTTTGCCTTATTAGCAGACTTCTTTCTCCATCAGAGTCATATCTGACATCTTCTCACCTATCTGAAAGACACAAGAATCTATGTAAAGAGAAAAAAAACAGCCTCCATGAAGCTCTGAAACTCTTCCTGACAGCTTCCTGCTGAATTACAACTGCTTGGATTATCTGGCTCCCTAAGGCTATGTCCAAAGAAGATTACAAGTCTAGCTTGTAATATTTGACAAAAGTGTTTCTTTTTGTGCAGGATGTGTCTCAGCAGATTTCTGGGTCTGATGTGTAGGATGAAGCAGTGAGAGACCAGCAGTGGTAAATGTTCCTGACAGCTGTAATCCTTTAGGTTGGTATGTCCCTTTAATACAACTTATTATCCATCAAGTGATAGAGTCTGGAACATTTGTGTATAAAAGAACTGTGTAATGCCCTGAGGATTAATCTTTCAGGGTATAATGAAATCATGTGGCACAGTAGGAAACTGGTACTGGGAAGTAGAAATATCTTTGCTACATGGTAAGGACTCAGTGTAGCAGGAAGTTGAAGAGATGAGCTGTGGCCACAGATATCCCATGATCATGAAAAATCCTCCACTATTCACCACAGGTAGGAAAATTAACCATAAAATTTTGTCCAAATTCCAATTTCAGTAACTGAAATTAATTCTATTTTCATTTCTTTTGAACTATCAGATGATTCATTAGTCATTTTCACTCCTTTACTAGTGGTGGGGAGATGTAATATTTTTATAACAGCAAAATTGTCCTACACCATCCTTCTTCTGTGTTTCAGTCCTTATCTTGCAAGATGGGCTTTGAACAGTTACTGCTTGGAATGAGTGACCTCTGGTGACCTCTAGTATGAGCCTGAAAGGATGTAGTGATCACAACTGGAAAATTCTTCCTTGCAAAGATAATGCCCCAGAAAATTCCATTCCATTAGGAACTTAAATCCCAAGTGAAGATACTACAATCACATCCAGGGTATTCATCAACAGTTAATGATTATGGATAATCTTACCATAAAATTTATTGGGCTGGTTCCCCTTGATAAAAACTGGAATATTTCTGTTCAAGTGGACATTGGGTCTTCACTGCATGAGAAATAAATAGGATTTGAGCATTCATCCTTCATGCAGAGAAGTAATGTAGAGAGGTGTGTAGCTAAATCAATGATGATCTGGAGGCCCTTGGTTGAATCAATATAATTCACTCCAGGACATTACAAAATTTTCTCTCTTCACATGGTTAGACGTGTGCTGTAGGTTCCCAGTTCCACTTGCAATGAGGAATCATGGATATCTGAGAAAATATGGCATGTTACTTATGGTCTGAAACACACTTCTGTTCTTCCCTCTCCTTTTGATGGGTTTATGCTGGAATTATCCCTCTGAGATATCATTCCCTGGAGCTGAGTTTCTGCTCGTGTCATTGAGTGCAGTTTTGAAATTCATTCATTTCTTTTAGGGGTCGTGAATCCGGGAATGTAAAGAGTGACAGACTGAACATTCCTAAGTTCTTTTTTTAATACATTGTACCTCTTTAAAAATTTCAAATATTACCTTATTCTAACATATTTTTATTCCCATCCTTCATTTTCACAGTAACATGTAATGAAAAGTTTCACTTTTTAATTAAAAAAGAAACAAAAAGTAAAAAAAAAAGAACTTGGTACTGGAGTATTAGCTTTTCCCTTTTCATTTAATTGATAATCCAGAAGGGATCATGTTGAATCAAGAGCCATTCAGTTGCTTCACATTTTCTGGAGCAATTCTGATTTACATCAGAAGAATATCTTGAATAATTTATAATACATATATTTTAACAGCATCAACAAAGATATTTTAAGCAGTGCATTTAACAAGATATATGAAAGAGGTTTTTGCAGATCTTACATGATAGACTCTGCTGAATTGTTTCAGGAAACTGAGGTTCTACATTACCTGATTTTTTCTAAAATCTATTTTATATATCGGAGCCTGGTAACAAGTTAATAGGAGAGGAATGATTGCCTTTTATACAGCATAATTTGAACACACCAAACAATGAACAGCTGAAGTGAAATGAAACATTTTCCCCCTTACTTCTTGACCTTACTCTGTTGCAAAAGGTGCCATAATGGTTAGTAATAAATAATGCTGTGTGATTGGCTTAACTGATAGAAAGCATAGTTTTCCACAAAGAGATGTGTGAAATGCATTCAACATCATCAGAAATATTGGTTGTTGTCTGCTGTTCTTTTGTGCTTTAGAGTAATATTCATTAATTTCTCTTGTACCCCTGTATTCTTCATGTGCTTCTTAGAAGTAATGGCCATGATGTTATTATTTCTTACACTCACGTACGTCATCTGTTTTTCCACAGAATGTCTCCTTCATACCTGGAAAATACATTCCTGTACCTGGCCTTTTGGGTGTCTTTTTAAACAAAACTGCTTTTGTCTGCAGTTAGGAACAGGATGCTAAGTAACCTATCCCATGAGTCCTGTTTCCCATCTGGCATTGCCTATAGATTTGCATGTTTTTGCAAAACCATTCAAGTTGAAGGCTTTCCTGGTACTGCTGGGAAAGGAAGCATTTGTATGCCTTCAGGTAAAATCTGGTGGAATACACTGGGTGGAGGGGTCACTCATGTCATTACTTCTGAGGGCTTGACTTTTCAGTGGCATTTCATGACATTTGCTGATCAGCAAATACACAGGTTGAAAATTCCAGTTTAATTTCCTTAGTTAGTAAGTGGAAAGAACTGCTTTATGAATTGATTGGTGTTTTTTTAACTCTTGCCAATGTGGGAAAAGCTTGTACCTCCTTGAGATAAGGAACAGAAGCCAGCAGTTCTCATTGGTATAACAATTTCTTCTCCTTCCAGAGTTCATCCGTCTCTTTTTGTCTCTGCTGGCAGCATGGCACAATCTAATTTCAGTTCCCTCTACAAAACAATTTGCTGATCCATTATTCTGTTACTCACAGCAGACATGTAACTCCATTCACATAAAGCATGTGAAAGATTTCAAAATGACATTGTCATTGTGTGTTATTATTGGAACAATTTGGGAGATGTCAGAAAACTGTCAAATCTTATGGAATCAAACTGTTCCAGATAAATAAGGAGCAGAATCTGCTTATGAATGATTAAATACAGCACTAGCAGCAGCACAAGGAAAAGAAGTAGTGTCAGATCTCCTTGCTGCCTCAGCTATTCAAAAGATACTTATTTCCAGAAAGTAGGAGGAAGACACCTCTGCCAATGGGAGAATCCTCTACTGTTTCTTGGAAATGTGGCACCTTAACCATAAAATTGTACCAGGGATTGTGAAAAATATGGAGACAATTGTGAACAAGCCAATCAAGCACAACTGGGTACAGATAAAGACATTCTGGCACCCAAGTAATATCTAATTACTTGCTCAGGATGGAAATCCAAGAAATAATGATAATTTGGAGACTGATTTCCTGAGGTTTCCTGCAGGCATTTCTCTTTTGAGGGACTTTTTGCCAAAGGGAAAGTGTGAAATTAGATGCTGAAGTCTGCTAAAATTTCCCCAAATTTTGTCCTATCCAGTGACAGGACAATGATAATCTATAACACCCCTGACAACATAAACTATTCTATGATTCCATGATCTTTTGCAATAAAAGATTAGATTTTCATAATGCAGTAATTTATTATTAAATTTTACATGGAAAAAAATTTAGATGATTAATAATTCCAGGCTAGAATTCTGTTGTATTTTAAAGCAACCATGCCAAGTATCAATGATTGTAGCATAGCTCTTTACCATCAAAATAAATTGTTAAAAAAAGATGTTGTTTTCCACTGGCTGTCGACTGCCCTGTGAAAAAGCACAGCTATCTTAGAACATACACTCCAACCTTCTGTTTCAAACCTGGCAGTGAATTTCTTTTGCCCTTGAAAAACTTTCTGGCATATGTATTTGTTGATCTTGAGGCTTGATGTTTACACTGGAGTAGTTAATTTATGGTTATTTTTAAAAATTATCTAAGACAAAGAGAATTTTCAGAAACCATACTGACTTGCAGGAGGATTCTAAGATGGGTTAATGTTGTTTAGTGAGTAATAATTTAATCAGAATGTAATTTTCCAACTTTTAAATTGTCTTAATGGGGGTTTAATTTGTGGGACTAGCTTTCTGCAGACAGTCNTCTTTTGCAATAAAAGATTAGATTTTCATAATGCAGTAATTTATTATTAAATTTTACATGGAAAAAAATTTAGATGATTAATAATTCCAGGCTAGAATTCTGTTGTATTTTAAAGCAACCATGCCAAGTATCAATGATTGTAGCATAGCTCTTTACCATCAAAATAAATTGTTAAAAAAAGATGTTGTTTTCCACTGGCTGTCGACTGCCTTGTGAAAAAGCACAGCTATCTTAGAACATACACTCCAACCTTCTGTTTCAAACCTGGCAGTGAATTTCTTTTGCCCTTGAAAAACTTTCTGGCATATGTATTTGTTGATCTTGAGGCTTGATGTTTACACTGGAGTAGTTAATTTATGGTTATTTTTAAAAATTATCTGAGACAAAGAGAATTTCAGAAACCATACTGACTTGCAGGAGGATTCTAAGATGGGTTAATGTTGTTTAGTGAGTAATAATTTAATCAGAATGTAATTTTCCAACTTTTAAATTGTCTTAATGGGGGTTTAATTTGTGGGACTAGCTTTCTGCAGACAGTCTCTTAAACATACTTATGGCTCCAAAACCCATGCTATCTGAGCACTGTATAATTCTTGTGTGCTACAGTGAAGTGCTGTCATGATTTTCAGACTTGGTAGCAAAGCACAGAGGATCCTATTTACATAGGTATTGGTGCATGCAGTGAGGAAAATAGGAGGTTTCCAAAACTGTATTTTCTATTTCGAATTCTTGTATCACCCCAACTCACTCCTGACTCACATGCTTTTCCAGGAACCTGGCTTCACTTTCAGTATGATTATATGCAAATCTTAAGCTGATATTTCTTTGCACTGTCCTTGTCAACTCTGAACCTGCTTCTAAGACCAAGATTTCCCTGCTCAAAAAATATATGGCTGCTATTTGTCTTCAGGAAGAAACAAATCCCTTATGTAAAGGACTCAGAGCTAAAGAGGTACATAAACCTCATGGTAATGGAAGGTAGAGTTTAGTTGGCTTCTATTTGTTGCATTTTCCACATCAAGGAAGATCAGGCTGCTTTATTTTGAGGGCTTGGCCTTCCACCTCTCCTTCTTAAAGGCAGAAAGCTGAAGTGTTGTTTGCAGCCCAGTTGACAGCACAGACTTTCAGATAGAACTGGGAAAGGTAGAAGATAATTAACAGGAGAGGGTTTAACCAAATTCATTTCAGACAAGGTGTGACATTTAAAACTGGGAGGCCTTAAGATAAAATCAGCCCCATGTATTAGCTATAGAATTAATCATTAACATTTAAATGTAGCCAGGAGGCAGCAATGAGATGTCCTGCTGGCAAGGGCCACAGGACATACTTCATCCACGAGTGAAAGATGCTAATTCACAGAGAAGTAAGGCAGACTAAGGGGTAAGGGAGATGAAAATAATCCCCAGCTGATGTTCAAATGCAGATCTACCAGAAAGTTCTTTACATTGATGTAAGAACTATATGGCTATGCTTTTGTGTATACTGTTGCATACTGCCATTTAGGATGTTGGTGTCACTTAGATGACAAATGCTTCTTCTTGAGGAAACACAGAGAAACAAAAAGGAATACATATGTACCTTCATATACTGTACTTTAATCTCTTCCTTTTTTCTTGTTCAGTCATCTTTTGGGTATATTCTCATTTACTCCCCACTCTACTATTAAAAAGAGGCCAAAAAAACTTCCATACTCCTGCTCTTAATTCCAATAGCTTTATGACATGAAGCATTCCTTCTTATACAAAATTTTTTAATTTACAAAAAAATTATCTTGACTTGAGAATATAGTTATGTTTCTAGGGTGACAACTTATATCCCTTTGGAGTATCAAGCTGGAATATGTTTAGAAGATGTATTAAAAAGTTTGAAGGAGAAATACTGAAAAAACAAAGAGCACCTGTGGTAGACTCAAGGCCATGTGCCTAAAACAGTAGGGAGTCTACTTTTGGAAAATCTTTTGAAGCACAAAATGCACATTAATTCTATTGTCTGTCAAGAGATATTTGTCCAGATTAGAAGTTAGTGTCTGAGGCTTATTCTTATATCATTTAATACAGAATTTAATTAGCTTGTTAAGTTTTTAGACAGAAGGATAATACAGCCATGAAATTAGACTGACATGTAATTTTCTAATGATAAATTTATCACAGAATCTGAAGCCAAAAATTACTTTTTACAGCTTGCTGAAGCTGATATGTGCTGTGGTTGAACCATACTAAGAGAATAGAGCAGCTGGAATAGAATAGGTGAAATGTAAATGAAGTGCTTCAATTAAAATAACTTGGTAATATTTACTTTGTAGATCTATAGAGAAAAATTACACTTGTGAAATAGCATTTCATTATTACCTGATAGATCTTAATACATCCATCAGTGAATTATCTCTCTCTCTCTTGTTTTTTTTTCTTATCACACCTCCTGTTTCTATTAATTCTGAGGTTTACCAGATTAAGGAAGTGTGAACATTCATTTGATACTGGTTATCGAAGTTAATATGGAGCCAGAGTACACTGGTCTGCAGATGTGTTTCTCTGAATGACAGAATTAATACAATTGTAGAATGGTAAACAGTGTTAACTGAGCCTCTGGGCAAAATCTGTCTCTGCTGGAAATGAAAGTGTGTCACCATGTGATAATACTAAAACTTATTAGTTTGGTCTTGGAAAGCATAAGTAATCATTCTTCCAATCTTCTCAACTAGGAGGCAGAGGTTTTTTTGTTTTGATTTTTTTTTTTTTAACTTGAAGCCCAAGGATGTATGCTTCTTGGGTCCCAGAATATGCAATAAAAATATATATTCCTTTTATATTCCTGAGTTAGAACTGACAGAGCCCATTTCTTTTGCCTCACATGTGAGTCAGCAGTATCACTCTGCCTTTCTAAGTAAGGTCATAAAGAAAAAAAAACACTGCAAGTCCTTTGAATATTTTGTGAGGTAGTTGCTAATAGAAGTTATTTTTGCTATTTTAAAATGTTTTTGATCCAATCAAAATAAATTTGTGGCACTTATTTGAGCTATGTTTAGAGAATACTCTTTTTCATGTTTGTCTAATTCAGAAGCTTAGCATTTATTGCTTACTTTTCCACACATGTAAGAGATCAAGAGGCTCAAGGTGAGAAAGGAAATGTATGGGACAGCTGGGACTGGACCTCAAGTCTCCTTACACCTATTTCTGTATTTTTCCCTTAACTCCATTGTTGTGTGTATGAAATAGATTAGAGGGGAAAAAATTACCCTGCTGCTCTGTTAACATGTAGATGATATAAGGAAACTGTAATAAAATGAACAATGAACACAGAAAGGTAGACTAATTATGGTATGGTCTTTGGAAATACCTGAGCAGAGGAAAAGCATGAAGGATGTAGATAGGCTTCCTATTTATCAAAAGAAAAGGAGGAAGGTGAATTGGTTTACAGAGCAGCATAAAATGAACACTATGCAAAACTAATCCTTTATGAGCCACTTTTTCAGTATGCTTATAGCCACCTTCCAAGATGGTTTATGAAAAAGCTAAGGTTTAGTTATTCAGTGCTGCCATAAGGTTCTCTTGAGCTTAAGTGGGCTCCCACTGCAGAAATGACAAAAATACTTTAGAAAATGGATGCTTGTGCACTTCAGCTGAGATAGGTGGTCATCTCTCGACTGATGCAAATCACCACACTTCTGAGGACATTGGTGGAGTTAAACTCATTTAAAATGCCTACTTGTTTGGCACATGGTGTACACTCTGTGGACTATACAGGCAGTGTCTCTTCTCATAAAATATACTGCAGATATAAAGATCTAGACCTTAAATAATAAATCAGTTCACTGACCAGTAGGGAACTGATCATTGTGTTTTTGACAGTCTAGACTCTTGTTTTAATCATCTGCTTTACAGTACATCATTTCTGTTATCCTGACAAAGCCCACTTGTCATTTTTGTGATATCATTCAGAAGTTGGCATCATAGTTTAGAGATGCTAGAGCAGCAAGCCATTCAGAGTGACAAAAGAGGTCTCATATGGATTACACTTGCTTTCAGATCCAAATGACTGCAGAGAATAAATGACATCTTGATAAAATAGTAGGACTTGGATGTGTTATTCAGGCAAATAAAATTCATATCCGGGCTATAGAACTTCAAATCTTTTGATCAGAAATTCCCAATTTAGAAAAAGTTATTATCTTATTAACATTTCCCAGTGAAAAACTCTTCCATTAGAAAATGTCCAAGTACTTCTACTATTTAGTGTCCATTTATTGCTTTCTGAACGGAGCAGTTCAACTATAATGGATATTTGACAGTCAAACAGGCTGTGATCTATGTATAAGAAAAAGTGTGGGGATACAGAGAGCAGAGTTGTTGAGCTCTGAAGGTGAGAATCAACCTTGGGAGAGAGATACAATGGTATTTGTTGGAAGAACATGTGGGAGCTGTGAACTGCACTGGGAACAAAAAGAAGAACACCTGGTCTTTGTGTAGATAGTGGATATATTTAGTAAGTAGATTTCAGGATGGGGAAGTAACTGATAAAATATAACTGCTAGGATGGAGAATGACTGCTTGCTAACAAGCTGCTATAAAAACTGCACTGTAGCTCAATAAAGTGTCTTCGATCACCACCTGGAGTCTGTGCCTTAATAGGCCACAAACGGCACCCAAACAGGGACCTTAGGGTCTGTGCCACAAAAAAAGTCTCAGATTCTACTTTTCACTATTTTTTCACAAGAAAGTTATCATTATATATGCTTTGCAGTTAAGCTTGTGGGAAGGATCAAACATCCTATAGCCTTGGATTGGGATAAAAATACTGTTTCTAAAATAACGTAACGTGGGACACTCAGGATTTGTTTTTTAATGTTGCTTGAGTAGTGTCTTACAATATCCTATTAATAATTCAAGTCAAGTATTATTTACTACTACATTATTTCCTTAATTACACGTTCGTAAAGTACACAAATATACTGCATGAAGGATATCTCATAAAAAAACTCTGTTTCTCAAAGATGTCCATGAAGATACCATGAAGACTGATCAGGAGTCAGGAGATGCTTATAATTAAAATCAACACACTAGGCAAACCCCTTAGCATGGGTCTGGAAAACTGCAACAAAGAATCATAGAATCATAGAATAGTTTGGGTTGGAAGGGACCTTAAAGATCATCGAGTTCCAACCCCTCTGCCATAGGCAGGGACACCTCCCACTAGATCAGGCTGCTCAGTGCCTTGTCCAGCCTGGCCTTAAACACCTCCAGAGAGGGGGCATCCACAACCTCTCTGGGTAACCTGGTCCAGTGTTTCACTACTCTCACTATAAAGAATTTCTTTCTTATGTCGAGCATTTACACTGTTGTCGGAAACAATCTTAGCAGCTTGCCTTGATGCAGTGATGGAAAATCAAAATGCTGAAAAATCCTTAAATATCCTTTACAAGAATATTATGATGATGGACTTCTGGCAATTGGCATATGCTGCAGAAGTCTAAATAGCAGCATCAATTTTGTAAATGATCCTTGGGAGCAGACGACATTATGATTTTAGACTTTGCCTGTTTTATTCCATGATTACTGAAAATGTATTTCTCATTGCACTTCAAGGGAATGACAAATTTAGCCAGTCCAGTTCAGAGATTTTTTTATATTTTAAGTCATTACTACTATGATGGGACTTAGTGTATGCTTAATTTTCCTTTAAATATGTAGCTACCAGATTCAATGTGTAGCAGAAAGTAGTTTCTTTTATGAGTCCTGGAATTCCATTTAGTCCTGACTTTTGTTTTCATTCTTCATTGTTTTAAAATATTTCTTAACTGTCAACCCTTATTGAAAATAGACTTCTGCCATAGGTGAGTTCAGTTGAAGTCAGACAGAATGACAAAATGAGAAATGTTACTGAGGCATTTTAAAATTTAATTTAAAAATACATACACAGTTCTTTAAAAATTACATGACATTACTTTGAACTCAGGAACATATGAATGTGTTTAATCAAAACTGATTTATGATTGAGATTTTCAAGAATGCAAGGTTGTCAGGTACCAAAAGAATTACAGAATTTCCAGACAACAGATTCTCTTATAACCAAAGTAGAAAGATAGGTATGATTATTTTAA
Source organism: Turnix velox (assembly GCA_013400935.1). Taxonomy (NCBI): domain Eukaryota; kingdom Metazoa; phylum Chordata; class Aves; order Charadriiformes; family Turnicidae; genus Turnix; species Turnix velox. The sequence goes on from VZTY01032592.1 coordinate 299,985, forward strand.
CATCATGAAATTATAAGGAGTTCACTGGATGAAGTTTAAATCTTACTGCTCATCCAATAATAAGGCTTTTGGGAGAAGAGAACACTATCAAAACACAGAAATCACATTAGCTCTAACATGTTAGTTTCAGCACAGATGAATTCTTGCCAATTCTTGGCACCTTGTTTTCAAGAGAAGTTAGGCTTCAATGCTGTTGTATTTCCAGCTTTAACTAATTTTTCATTGCTCAGATAGTTAAACCTTCAGAGTTTCAGCAGAGCTGCAACTAACAGGTATCTTGGGATACTGTGAATCCAATTGTTGACATTTTGTAGGAAAGCTTGTTAGAGCATTTGCCAGAAAACAGAATTTTGTAGCCGACTGCTCTTAAACACCTTTGGCAGTTCCTTGCAAACACTTTCAGTGTTGGATGAGGATTACATTGCACTGGCCAGACAATCTGTCCACCAAACACCCTTGTTTTGAAGATGCTGGATAACTGCTTTCAGTCTCCATTTACTAACAGTCAAATACATGGGTGTTGCTTTCTCAGTGCAAATTAAGGAGACTGAAAGTCATGGAGCTAGAACTGAATAAAATAATCTGAATGACACTATTTCACATCTTTGGCACTTTTGTGTTCATAATCTTAATAAGTTAACTAGAGGCAATTTCCAAGACTACATTGCTAATATTTTGAACAGGCAGGAATACATTCTTATTATGTTGACATCCACATCTAATGTGGCCCTTTTCACAGCTGGACCTTTTCAAACTATGAAAAAAAGCCACTGGAATATAGTGTTTGGGCAAGAAAAATAATATAAAATGAGCATAAATTGAAGAGAAAAACCAGTCACCACTGGTAATCACCAGTGGTCAGATGAAACAGACAAATATACATATTATGGTTAATAAAATTATTACATTCTTGTTTTGGAGTTATGAAAGTCTACAGAGATTCTGAGCACTAAAACACTGGTTTATTAAAGTCTTGTAGTACAAATTTCCTTTCTGGCTATATAGAGCACATTTACATGCTGATTACTCATAAAACCCTTTCCTCTTTGTCCCTAGTTTCTAATCACAGTTTGGATTATGCTGTTCATTGGTCTGAAAGCACATAAAATCTGCAGTGGATTAATTTGGTCACTGAGTTGGATTCATCTGAACTGTGAAATGGATTCTGTAGTTTGCTGGAATGGAAGCACTGCATTGGGTTGCTGAATCCTATTACCCTCTGAGCTCCAGGCAGTTACCTGGGATTTCTGTCAGAGGAACCCACTCTTCTTTTTTCAGCAAATTCAACCTTTAGCTATTTCTAAGCAGTTAAGAGAAGTCCTGTTTAATCAGGACAAGAATAGGCATACCTCTGTGTCAGTAAATCTTCTCCAAAGAAAGTGGGAAGTGCATTAGACTTTGCTAATAATTTTAATTGAGGTGAAAAATCTAATCAGTTATTCAGAGGCTGGAGCTCTCCAATTAAGTCCTCTTTTCATCTGACTGTGCACCTAGTTAGATTAAGCACATTTCTGTGACATTTAAACACCCAAAGAACATGGTGATTATTTGCACTCCAGTAGAATCTAAAGGACCTGTTGTGCCAGACTTTGTACTCAAGGAGACTGATCTGTAAACCCTCCCTGCCTGCAAGAAAATACAAGCAGAATTTGATGACTGAGAAGACATGACAGAGAAAGAATTGACCAAAGACTATATCTCCTTGGAGTAATAATGTGACTTCTAGGTTAAACTCTGTCAGAAGTTATCCTGCATTAAATCATAATTCAGGAAGGGTTTTTTAATGTAATGCTGCGAATAATTTGTCCCACTAGTTCACACCCACCTTGCAATGATAAAACTGAGGTGGAGTGGTCAAGTGAAATGAAAAGAAGAGGAAAAAGGTTTCAACTTTCAGCAATGGAAAGTGGCAAAAAAGGATTACAGAGAGAGCGCTGTGAAGTTGCTCTTAAAGGAGTGATCATTGATGTAAAAGAGATGAGAGAATTCTGTGAAAGTGGCTGGGCTACTGCCAGAAATTGTTTTATGAAGTACAAGGATTTATATCTAATGGACATATGACCTCATTCTTACAGGAATGCTGCTGGGAAGACATCACTTTGTTATCATGAAGAGCTTTAGAATTCATTAAACACAGTGTGTATTTTGTTGACCTAAACTTTAAAGGAACATCACAACATTCCAGGGAAACTTCTAGAGACAAAGTTGAAATGACAGATTTATCCATCCCTTCTGAACAAACACCCACCTTGCAATGATATCAGTCTCAGCATACCCAAACATCCACAAAAGTGGAGGATTTTGTAAGTCAGCTTAGTTCTTCTTTTTACAAGGTCTGCTATGTCTAAGGCTGAACATCTGTATATTCCATTGTTCCTCCTACTTCCAGATATAGATACTGTAAAATACAAGGAATTGAACTATTGGCTTTTACCTTCAAACTAACTTAAATTTTAAAAAGGTAAATTAAGGACATAAGAGTATGGAGTATGAACAAAACTTCCTCCTTCTCGTGTTGGTAGTATTCATCCACACAGTCCACTGTGTGCCATTATTATGGAATTGTTGCATTTCTTTGGGCTCTTTCCCTTTTCAATGTTTTGTTTCTGTCTTTGGAGCTGAATTTTTCTTTTCCTCATTTACACAAATGTAAGTGCTACTGAGGAGAACTTGTCAAGATTTATACTTCACAGATGTCACAAGTTACGTTTCACAGAAAGTGTAGAAAATTCTGCAGAAAAGGGTAAAAGTTCTCAAAAGATAAATTGACAACTTCTAGTTTTCGACGAGCAAAAATTCTAATCAGTGAGTGAGTCTGGAAAAAGTGAAATAATTTTCCCCAGGTAGCAGAAAAGTGCTTGCTTCCAGGAAGCTGATCCTGACATGAGCTAAATTTCAATCTAGAGTTTTCCAGGTGCAGTGTTTTGTCTCTCCCTGTCTTCTTGGGGCTCATCCTTTTCTCACCCTGCTGTTTACACCTTTCTAATAACTTCTAATTGCAGCTTAACAAGTACTGTTTAGTACATGTAATTGCTGCAGTGCTCATGAAGAGGTTTGTCATGGATCACTAAATTCCAGTAAAAGGATTCTTTTTTAACCTCTGACTGGTAATAGAAGGTGGATAGGAAAAAAAACCCCAACGTTATGGAGAGAAAATTAAATTTTGAAGCTTTATGCAGCCAGTAATCAAATGTCACTAATTTCTACAAACTATAGATGACATTTAAATTAATTAAATAAAAAAATCAAATAGTAAATCCATTTTGATGAAGGTAATTTAATCAGCACATTGGAAGTTAATGCTTGCTCTGGGAGCACTGTTGATATGGTGACATTTAATTTAGTTTAAAAAAAGGACAGTACCAACAAGTATTGTATCTACACACACTCAGTTGCTTTCAGGAAGAAAGCTGAGAGGAAATAGGAAGAAAGTGAATGGAAACAGGAGGGAAAGTAGAGGTTTTGATGGCCAAAAAGCTGTAATTCTGCAGCCTGGGAAGAGAAAAACTGCCTACAAGTTCATCACTGCTCAACCTTGAAGGCAGAAATTATAAACAAAACACAACAGATAATAAACAGAAAAGTGTAGAGGAACATATTAATTTAACATTAAGCTTAAAAAGCAGAGAAATGGTATCTAGCAGAGTTGAGGATAATAAGAAGAAATATTTAGGGAGCAAATCCTCATGAAGCTTGAAAATTTACTAGCAATGCAGAAAAATCTGTGTTTATAGTTCCTCATACTTATATATTATAGAAAGTTACAATGTGTTGACATAAGAGGGACATTCAAAGATCATCTAGTACAACCCTCTGCAGTGAGTAGGGATGTCTTGCACTAAATCAGGTTGCTCAGAGACTCACAAAACTTGGAATGTCTTCAGAGATGTCACCTCTACCACCTCTCTGGACAGCCTGTTCCAGTACACCTGTATATGTACCAACCAATATAGTTAATATGACAGTAATTTTATTTTTCTGAGGATATTTTTGACCAAGATGTCAACAACAGCAGTGGTTAAACATTCTCACTTTAAAATTGATACTCCCTAATAATTTGAAAAGTCATGAAAGAGCATGTTGAGATCTGAAATGTGTTTTGTGTTATAGGATGTATGAAAAATGAATGTGATAGCCAGGCTGAACAAGGCAACTGAGCAACCTGATCTAGTGTGAGGTGTCCCTGCCTATGGCAGGAGGGTTGGTAATTTATGATCCTTAAGGTCCCTTCCAACTCAAACCATTCTCTGATTCTATGTTATGGCTTTTCTAAAATCAACAGACACATAAAATCAAATAAGCCTTAGAGAATGAACTCATCATTGATTGTAGTCAAAACAAGAGATGAGTTATTAGACTCCATCAGCAGGATTTTGTGTAAGACATGTCTTGTCAAAATAACATTAAAGAATCCTTGTATGCCTTGAAATTATATAAACTCATCTATCCTCAAGAAAATCTTTAATCTTCACTTTACAGATACCAGAAAGTAAACATAAAGTGTGTCTGAATTTGATCTTCATATAGTGTGAATGTGCTAATGAGTCCTTTAGGAAATATCTCTGTTTATTTCTTATGAAATTCATCAATACCAAACTTTCTATTGCCAGCATACAGAAACCTAGTCAATAAAATTGCTCATGGAAATATCTTGACTATGGCCATTATTCTCAAAATAAATCAATAACAGCAAAATTTCAAATGCAAGCAAGATAGAATGAAGACTTCCTTTCTCATTTGTATCCTAAAATATGATGCTGCATAGCAACTCACAGCAGGAAACTCAGTAAAAATTACATAAAGCACATTAATGCAAATTGTCAGAGCATATCTCATTGCAAAAGTTGCTGCATGAAGGAAAACAAATTCCTCTAATTAAATCTAAAACCTTTACAGCTGTGAAACTATAAATTTTTATCTACAGTGGCTGTAAAATTTAATCTAAATTGAGGTATTAGGTTTTTCCTCCCCCTTTTACATTAATACTTACATGAAATTAGAACATGCCTTTTTACTTCTTCCATATGAATACTGCCTCTAAGACATCATTGTGCTCTTCCCAGCAGAAATGTTTATGAGTTTTATGCTCATTAAATAGTCACTCCAATCCTCCCTTTTCTTCAAATAGTTTAATTTTTGGAGAGAACAAAGTCCTTTCCTTTCTTGTATCTGATCCCCCTGTAAAAATAAACAGCAGGGTCTGAGTGGTGCAGTGCTGACCAACTGTGTCTGATGTTCCACTCTGTTTGGAGCTGATTCATTGAGAGGGTAACTGCTCAGCCTGCAAGCAGTTCTGTCATCTGTGGCACTTAGAATCATAGAATCATAGAATAGTTTGGTTTGGAAGGGACCTTAAAGATCATCGAGTTCCACCCCCCCTGCCATAGGCAGGGACACCTCCCACTAGACCAGGCTGTCCAGTGCCCTGTCCAGCCTAGTCTTGAACACCTCCAGAGAGGGGGCATCCACAACCTCCCTGGGCAACCTGTTCCAGTGCTTCACCACCCTCACTGTAAAGAATTTCTTCCTTACGTCTAGTCTAAATCTATCCCCCTCTAATTTATATCCATTGCTTCTAGTCCTCCCATCCGATATTATGTTAAAAATTCCTTCCCCTGCCTTTCTGTAGGATCCCCCTCAGGTACTGATAAGTTACTATGAGGTCCCATCTGAGCCTTATATCATCAAAGATCCCTGAAAATTTGTTGCACTTCTGAACTTGGTTTTGACACCTCATGAGACAGGTTTTCATCATTTCAGGGGAAATTATTCAGGAATTTTAGTGGATAGGTATATCTTTCTTTAAAACAAAACAAAACCCTAACAAACAAACCCCAAAACCTTAGCTGATCTGGATTTACACCACTGAATAACAGAGAGTCCTAAAAGAGCAGGGCAGACTCTTAGACATTGTTGCCTTGG
>VZTY01032593.1:0-19516 GCA_013400935.1 Turnix velox
CCTGCAGGGGGGCGCGGAGCGGAAGCCGGCGGCTCCTCCTTCCTTCACGCCCAGGGGCGGGCTGCCGGTCCAGCCCCGGCGGCTCCTCCGGTGAGCAGCGCCGGCAGCCGGTGCCGCCCCCTTCCCGTGCACTTGGAGGGGCTAGCACGGGGGGGAGCCTGGCGGAGGCGAACGGGCCGAGCCGGGCGGTAAGTACTCAGTCAGCGAAACGCTCTGTGGGGCTGGGAGGGCTCTTCTTCCTCTGTCTCTCCCCCGTGCCGGCTTCGGAGCCGCTTTCTCTGTGGTCCCGCTCCGCCTCCCACCTCTGTCGGAGCTTCGAGGCTGCCGGAGTAGGCTGCGGGGAGCCCCTGGGGGCTAAGGGTCCTTCCTTAGCGCCGTGGGCGAGCGCTCGGGTGGGGAGGTGGGCTGTGGGGTTCCTTTCCGGGGGCCTGCCCGAGACTTGGGTGGTGGCTGACACCCGGTCAGCCCTCCTTTCTAGCGGTGTGTCCGCCTTGGGCTGAGTGTGCCAGCTGTCCCGCTGCGGCCGGGGGAGAGAGGCGGCTCACTCAGCAGCGAGCCCGCAGGGGCTGAGGAGTTCCCGACCCGTTCCCTTGCTCGGTCAGGTGGGGACGTGCTACCGGGAACAGTTGGTTCTGGGCTGACACCTGTTGCTGATGTCGTTCTGTAACTGTCGTAACTGTGCAGCTTCGCTGTATTTTTCTTTAAGTTCCTTCCTGCTTTCTTCAGTTTGGATGTATCGGTTCCTTAATACCTGCTGTGGAGGCCCCGGGGCAAGGCAGCAGGTTAGAGCCTGTCTGGGCCTCCCCCCAGCGTTTTAGAACAGGCAGGAGAAGAGGTCTTTGTGTGAGGTGGGGACGTGCAGCAATTGCTGTTGAGCTGGCTGCTGTCACCAGCTGCACAGTGAGCTCACTTATCTGCTCAGTGGTCACCTTAGGTCTCTCTAGAGCCGACTTCCAAAATTGCAGTTGGCTGCAGCCTTTCCTTTGCTCTTTTTCTGTTGGTGCAAGTCTCCTAGATGGTGCAAGCTGGATCTGGCTTGGCTTTGGGGCTGTGACGTGTGTGAGCCGCTGCGGCGATCCTGGAAGGCGCCTGAGGGACGGGGAGCGGGTTGTGTGATGCCATGCCGGCGTGCCTGGCATTGTGGGCTTCCCCCTGCTCCCCCTCTGCCCTGCCCTTCACACCGAGCTCATGTCTAAGGCACGCCAGGGCCTTGGGATCAGTTACAGCAACCCCGGCAGTTGGCTCTCTGGGGAGCTGTAATTAGCTCCGGAGCTAATGCATTTGGTACGTCTGATTGCAGTGAGGGCTTGGATCGCAGGCTTTGCTTGTTCCCCTCACATGTAATTACTCTGCAGGTTAGAAAGGGATCCCGTGGGAGCACATAAGAAAGACGTTGAGCTGTTGGAGTTGGTCCAGAGAAGGGCCACAAAGGTGATGAGGATGCTGGAGTCCCTCCTTTATGAGGACAGGCTGGAGAAGAGAAGGCCCCGGGGGGACCTCAATAGCTTCTCAATACCTGGAGAGGGCTACAGAAAGGCTGAGGTAGGACCTTTTCATAAGGTACAGAATGGCAGGACTAGGAGTCATGGATGCAGATTGGAAGAGGGAAGATTGAGGCTGGAGATAAGAAAGAAGTTCTTTAGTGTAAGGGTGATGAGAAAAAGGGAGAGGTTGCCCAGAGAGGTTGTGGATGCCCTCTCCCTGGAGGTGTTTAAGGCTAGGCTGGCTGAGGCATTGAGCAACTTGGTCTAGTGGGACCTGCCCATGGCAGGAGGATTGGGACATGAGGGTCTTTAAGGTCTTTTTCAACCCAAACCATTCTATGATTCTATGATTCTAGAATGGGATTTAAGAGCTTGGTTTTGGGTGTGTTGTGTGTCCTCTGTAGGCACACAAGTAATAATGGCTGTCTCACTTTTCTCCTACTGAATTTGTTAAGCCATTGTTTTCTAACATGGAAACATTTGAGTTGAAAATAAGGTTTTGCTGAAACTTTTAACTGCACTTTGATTATGTTTATTTGAAGATAGATGGTAAAAAATGATGATTTTTTTTCTCTTAGGATTGCTTAGTCTTTTCAAAGATGACAAAGAAAAAGAATGAGAAGGTTGAAAGAAGAAAATACTTTAATCCTGACAAAAATCTGCTTAGTTTTAGCATAAAGCATCAAAGCTAGAAGATGATAATGCTTGGTTTTTTTCAATTGGTTTGGGCTATTTTCTTGGGTTTGGGTTTAATTTTTTTTTCCAAACTGCTAATTTGAAACAGTTCAATTTTGATTACCAAGTTGTTTTGGTAATTTTTCAGTGTTAAAAAAAACAACTTATAAGTGAAGTTGTTACTCTGATTTGTTCTTTCAGACTTCAGGTTTTGCTTTAGAATTACTTGTTTTGCAGTATAAAAATGTGCCACAGGTGATGCTTATGAATTTGGCAAAGGATTTAGTGATTCAGCTTCTGTCAGGTGTACTTGTGAAAGTAAGATTATTCACCTGTTATCTCAGTCACTCAAAACTTAAGGAAAAGATACCCTAAGGAATAGAAATGCAAGGCTGGTGACAAGCTGAGTGATCCAACAGTTATATTTTCACTTGTGTTTTCTGTAATCCTTGTTCAGCAGTCGGTGGCCTTGACATGTGTAGACAAGTAACATAATTTGGTGATGACAGGCCAATAACAGCCGTGCAGGAAAGCCTTTTAAGAAAGGGAGAAATACAATTTAACTTTTTTCTGCTCCTCTTAAAGGGGGGATTCTTTCACCCTGTTCAGAACAGTTTATTTTTTAAGTTAATTTCCTTCACACACAGCATAAGCTACCCTAAAAAGATGCTTGTGTACTGCAGTAAGAATATCTGCATCCAGAGTTTGATGTAAAAAATATGTCTTTAAGTATATGCCTTAGATGACAATGGGAAACAAGTATGATTTCTTAGGGTAAGTATGATCTGCTTTATGGTATGGCAGAATTTAGGAACGTGAAGAGATTAGGCAGGGCATGTTTTTAGTGCCCAAAATTGGAATCTCGGAGATCTGTATTCTAGTTTTGCTGTGCCTTTGTTATATGTCAGGACTGACAGTTCTTTGCCACCTTGTGACATTTGGGATGCATAAAGGGGAGTTGGATGCAGGAGTAAAAGATGAAGTGCCCAATACCGTACACATGCCATATTATGTGCTATAGTTTTGCAAACATGTTAAGTAATGTACGGTGCTGAGTGGAATCCAGCTTTTATATTAAAATGCCCACTGCTGGGAGGCCTAGAGCAGAGAGATCAATATAGAAGAGATGGCACCAGCGTGGGATGGCTGAGGTGAATGGCTTCTATGTTGTGTGAAGAAATACAGAAGCTCTGCAGAGCTTGCCTTGGACTTCTTAAAACTGTCATCTGGTCTAAAACTTGCTGTGGCAGATTGGATCATCCTTGTCACTGTAATGAATGCTGGTGCAGACTCTGCAGTGACTGCAACTGTCCTAACTCCTTGTATTGTGATATTATTGTTTGGGCACGTGCCCCAGAAGTGTTAGTGTAAAGAGTGTTTCAGAAAATGAAACCGATTGTTGCTGTTTGCTCAGATCATGAATACTTGTCTTTGCCTGAATGAGTGAACGAGGTGGTCCTGCTTTCACTCACCAGCATAAGGAAATCATCATCTGGCTAGAGAAAAAAATTAAGGCTCTTGTTCTTTCCTTGATAGACTTTCACTCTGTATTTGCAAACAGTCTACCAAAACCACTGTCATTTGTGTTAGAATCTGAAGTCACCTTAGACTCTTAATATTGGTATGTATTACCAGGGGAAGGTTATGTTTGTGAATGGCTTCTTTTTTTCAGATAAATTTTAAGTTTGTAAAGGTTATCTTTTATTATCTTATCCCCCTTGTGCTGTTTACTTGCTCATGACAATTGTCTTAGGTCATCAAGATCTATTTTGGGCATCTGCTAACTGTGACTGTTGGGTGAAAGCCAGTGAGAGAGATCTGCAGAAGTAATGAGAGTGGAAGGCAGTGTAAGATAGTGTGAAGTGATAGACATGAGAAACAGCAGAATATCAGAGCTATGACTGTTCCAAACCACTTTGGAACAGTTTTGTGTTCAATCTGCAAAAACAAGGCTCTGGGCTGACTCAGATGCTTGATGGTTCCTTGGCATTGAGTGTAAGCTTGCTGATTTGACCTTTTCAGAACAAGGGTAGAAGTTAAAATACCAGCAAAAGGAGTGAGAATATCCTGGCTATTTTTGAGATAATTTTGATGGATTCTACACATCTGCATAGATACGTATGTTCTTGGGAGGCTGCTGGGAAATTAATAAAATGGTCAATCAAACACAAAACGACTGTTTCAGAGGCATCTTGGGTGGGTTCCCCATTGTCAAAGTGATGATTTTAACTTGCTCTTCCAAATGACAAAGTCTCATGTTTAATACCATGCTTTACTTTTAGTTGCATTTACATTAATGTTGTTCATAGCCACGTACCTTAGATTCTGATGCAGGGAGCAGTCAGCTTGAAGGATTTAAAGTCTTTGGGCAAGTCTCAGCAGTATCCCTCAATACATGGGCATTTTCCTCCACTTGAATTTTGCATGTTCTCAGAACTTAATCTGGCAGTTCAGGGTGAGCAAAAGGCTTGGGATTTTCAGCAAGGTTTGGCTTTGTCCTTTATTTGCTTATCTTGAAGTATATGGATTTTTGCACCAACACTTAAGAAAATCCTCCTCTGAAGCAATTCTAAGTAATTTCATATAAGCTTAGTGTAGAGCCAGCTGCTCAGAGATGTTCTCATTCTTGTAAATGCTGCTAAAGCAATTACAAGCTCTAGTTTCAAGACTCTAGCAATGTTGGTCACTGAACTTTCTTTGAGATTATGAAAGGTTGCTTGAGGAATGTAATAATTTGCTTAGAAAGCATAACTTGAGTTCTTGATTTTCAAGAGGAAAATGATACCTTCTTGTGCCAGATACCTTTGTGGCTTTAGGAAGGGAAATAATGAGTGGGGTAGCAGAACAATCCATCTTGAGAAACGCTGAAAATATGGGTGAAGTAGGGGTCAACCAGAAAATGTCTGAGTGGGTACAGGAATGGAAAGTGGAAGTGGAAAGAAAAAAAACAACTCCACATTGAAATGAATGCAGTTGAGGTTTACCAGTGCAAGTGCTAATTTCTGTCCTGTAGTCAGTGTTGCAACCTTGAGGTTTCTATCATTTGCCTTAGATAGTGGTTAAGAGAGATCATCATTAGAGCACAGCCATATAAGAAGGCATGGGAAGCATTTTGCCTCTATTGCTGAGTTTTGAAACTGGGGTTTGGTCAAATTTGTTAATGAAAATAAAGTAGGCCCTCAGAGCTGTCACATCTGCAGCAAGGCTACTCCCGAGGGCAGAAAAGGAGGTAGATGTATATGGTGGAGACACATGCATTGTTCTGGCAAGCCCCACTCCCTCTCCAGAAGGGATAGGAATCACAGATGATGAGAATACTTCATCTGTACATCGAAACTGCATCTTCTTATTTTTGAAAGGCACTTTATGGGATAGTTATATTGTGATGTAATGTGACATGTGTTTGGGTCATGTCCAAGATGCACATCAGTCTCCTCCGTCTTGGAGGAGAGAGCATAGAGAGCACAGAGGAGAGCAGGGTGTGGGCCATTAGAACTTCCCACCTGATCCTTCCTACCACAATATATTGTGAAGGGGAAAGGAGTGAAGAGACATAAACGGTTACAAAGTCCTCTTGGATCCCCCAAAACCTTGTGCTTTGGAAATAGCAATCTGAAAGGGTGCACTGCACAAAGATGTTAAGTGTCTGATGAGAGCCATCATGGGATGAGGCAGAACCCTGTTGCTAGAAGATGGGAACAGGTACCACTTCCCACCTTGTATGTTGTGTAACTGGTGCTGGGTACCAGTCAAGGGGCATCTGATTTTGTTGTTATACCTTTACTTTGTGGTACTGTTTTTTGAAAGAGTCAATGTTATTCCTAACTGTATGTGAAAGTCTTCATGCCGAAGCCCCTCTGCTTGAAATAAAGCAGTTGAATAATTTTTATCACACTGTGTAGCTTTTGCTAACACAGGCAAAAATTACGTAGAAAAGCAAAGAGCCTATTTCTACTCCTTTGAAGCAATAGAATAAACATAGAGAGGAATTTAATTGATACTCAACATGACTTCCTTGGTCTGAAGGCAAATGGTTTGTAAAAAGAGGGAAAACAAAGCAACTGGTCTTTTTTCTGAGGTGAACTGTGACAAAAGCTGGGTGGTTTTTCACAAGTTGTTAGATTTTTAGATATTAGGAAAAGGTTTTTTGCCATGAGGATGGTGAGGCACTAGAACAGGTTGCTCAGAGGTGGAGGCCCCATCCCTGGAGATACTGAAGGCCAGCTTTGCTGAGGCTCTGAGCAACCTGATGTAGTGCAGGATGCCCCTGCTCACTGCAGGGGAGTTGGACGAGACTAGATGGCTTTTGAAGGTCCTTTCCAACTAACATTTACAGATTAATTTGTAATGTATATGATTTTGTTAGTGAAAGATCTTTAAAAATATAACATTTACAGATTAATTTCACATAATTGCTCTTTGGTACTTTGTCCTGTTTTATCAGAAATCTGTTAATTTATCAAAATAGCTGCATCTTCTTGCAACACTGGATTGAGCATCTTTGTAAGGGATCAAAACAGAGTTTTGTTTTCTTGAGAAATATGCTTTGTGCTGTGTATATAGGAGCTGTATAGTAATACAGAACCAAGAAAAGTAACCCTTTATCTGGGGTAAATAAGGAAACATGCATTACATTGAAAAGTACTGATAAGGTGCTGAGGCATAGGGATGGGTGAGGATAATTGCATGGCTCAATGTCCTTAGGTTTTATGATGACACTAGAGGCCTTAGAGCTCCTTTGCGCCTTCTGATCTGAATAGTGGATATTATTTGGGCCATCAGCTGTGTTCGGGAAACAAATGCTGCTTGTGGTTTTCTCATTTGAAATGTCTAGTGTGTGGTGCAAGAGGCTGTACTGTAAATTTGATAAATGGGATTACAAAGCCTTTTTGCAGCAGGAATTCAGATTTCCATTTGCTGTCCTCCCTGTGTGATTCAGAAATGCTGCCTGACCATGAGGCAGAGGAAGCTCTTGCCTTGTGGTCTCCTGGGCTGTGCTCCACCTGCTGACACTTGAGTGAAGCAGCCTGTAATGCTGATTCTCCTGCTTTCTCTCTTTAGTGTAGTGTGGGTGCTTTATTATTCATAAATTTAGCAAATTGCTAGTTGGTTGCTTTACTTCACTCACATTTGCATCCTAGGATTCTGGTTAATTGTATGCCCCTTTAGTGAGGGCAAGAATTGTATTTACTTATAGGTGGGCACTTCTTTCTAAGTTTGGACCCTCACTACTTGGGTGACACTGTTAAATTCATTGTTTTTAGTCCATAAATTGACTGATCCAAAGTGACTGTACCACACATGTGTTTTACTGGTTCTTTGCCTGTTGGAAGATTGTAATGAATGTAATTTTTCCTTAATATTCTAGTTGCTGCATCATCTTTGTGCATCAATGAGAAGTCCAAATATGGCTTTGTTCAAGCAGCAGAAGGTGGAAGACATTTATGAAATCGGGGAGGAGCTGGGAAGGTAACTTTGTACAGATGTCCCACACTAAGTCTAAAAGCTGACACATTGAAGGTATTTGCCACATTGTAAAACAATGACTCTCCATGACAGCCTAAATCAATTGCACTACGTAACCCTTTACAGAAACTTTGCTTTTGATTTTTTCAAATCAATTAAATATGCTAGCTGTATTTCCTTTTTCTTTTTTTGCAACTATGACAACAAAAGGTATGTTTGCATTGGCTTTTGTAGAGAGGTGTCACCTGTGTCTGTGCTTCAGACTGAGCTCACCTGTCTGTTCTCTGGATGAACTGGGAAATGGGAACATGTGGTGCCATCATAGATGCTGAACTTTAATTTGGCTTGTTTTGAGGAGTGCTGCACAGCACTCTTGTTTTCAGCTGGCTCCAAGCACTAACAGAACACATTCTTATCTGTCTGCAAAGCACTGTGTATGTTGTTTCACTTGCAGAATTTCTGCTAGATGGTTAATACTTATCTGTGAAGGCTAATTTGCAGATATTAAATATAGATAGAGTTAGTGGGCTATTACCATGCTCATCCCTGAGCACCTGCTTGAACACTCTGCTGGACTTGCCAGCTGCATGACATGGGGCTCCCCCAGTGACTTGGCAACATACAGTGCTCAGGGTGAGGATAGCTGCTTTCCATTCTGTGTCCAACCTGCCAGTGATTTTGTTTTTAATATACAAAGAGCTACATTAGGACTGTATGTGTGTTGGCTTTATTCCCAGTGTCTGGCAGTTGATTTTGATGAAGGACTGTGTATGTGCAATTACCCTTTTTCAAGGGATAATACTTTATTTACATTACAGCACTTCAGTTGAAGTTTGTTTTCCTACCAAATTTTATTTTTTTAATTCAGAGCTGTTACATCTTTAGAACTGCTTGTGAAGATTTCTCTCAGAAGGATCTGGTTTTGGGTTTTTTTCATTCCTTTCCCTCAACTGTTAAGTTTTCAGTAACTGCTTACTTAAGAGTATTCACTGGTCCTGTAAACGTCAGCCTGCAAGGGGATATCTGGCAATAGTGAGCAGTAAAGAAATTGTGTGTGTGCAGAGTGAAAAAGGTGTGCCCTAGTATGTACTGTAACAGTCAGACTTATGAAATGAGAAACTGGAACCCAAGTAGTGTATTTTTACTGCAGTATCTGAATTGGATTTGGAAATCCAGTGTCTCTTGAGATGATGAACCTTGTTCTCTTCTTCAAGCTGCTGATGGCTATTAGGCCTTTTGAATGGAGAGGTGTAGCTGAAACTTTGTGGTGAAGGCTGGACCGTGCTATTTAATCTGCTTTTAAGGCCTCTGTGGTCCCAGCAAGTTTTTCCTTCCTGGATGCTTGTCCTAGTAACAAGGGTGGCCCCAGAGTCACACTGTGGAGCTGGTCCTCACTATGTGTTGAGTGATGGGCTGGATTTAGAGGAGGCAACACTCAGATGTGAAATCAGAAATTATGCCCTTTTTTAACCAGGATATTTTATGCAAGAAAGACCTTTTCTAGATAAGCCAGAAGGAGGAATAAATGTATATTTGAGAGTGTGCCATCCACATGACAGAAAAGTATTAAACTCTACTACAAAGCCGTGTTCTAGTTTCCAGCATTTTGCATGTTGTACTTGAGAAATATTTTTCTCAAGTAATTTACAACAAATTACTTGTAAATGAGAAATCCAAGACTTTAGGCATGAGTGTTCCCCAAAAGACCTGAAGGAAGTGGGCTAAGTGTAACAAGCAGAGCTCTGCTCTATGGTACAGTTTGTCAAGGAAAGCCCTAAAACTGTAAATTGTGAGATTGGAAGTGGCTCTCTTACACTGAATGCAGCCAAGGTGTATACTTTACACATGCCCACAAGTATAATGTCACACTGTCCCTGTTGCGTATTTTCACTTTCAGATCTAGTGAGGACCTCTGCAAACCTCTTGTTTCAACTTAATGCTAGATGTGAAGTGTCACTGGGTTGTCGTGCCTCTGTATCTCTGAGCAGTAACTGCTGATTAGGGCCAGTAATGTATGATACCTGGCTTTGTTAGAAGAAAAATAACATGCGAGTAAGGTTGTGATGACAGAATAGAATCTTTTCCAAAGGTGACTGATAAAGGTGGCTTAGGAGCATTTATTTACTCAGTATGTTTGCAACCAGCTGTTAGCTGCTGACAGGTACAGACAGGTCAAAGGATTCATTTATTGTCACTTACAAAGGCTTTGGAGACATACAGTGTCTGTGAAGTGTCTGGCCATCCTAGCTGAATTTGTGGTTTCTTGAGAACAGAAGTAGTCGTCAACACAAGCCTCACACTTGTTCTTGCTTGGATTCAGTCAAAAGTTAAAGCACAGAATATGACCGACAGAGCCAGCACCTGTGCAACTGAAAGTCTTTGCACAGCAAAGCCTTTGCAAGGCTTGGATATATCTGGTCTGGTGATGAAATTAGACCCAATCAAGCAGTAAGTGATGGCTAAGTTGACTTCTTGGGAATACGCAGCAGGTCAAATAACCACTTGTCCTTGTGGGAGGGGAGCTGGCAGCAAGAAAGAACCAAGAATCGGAGCTCTTCTGTTGAAGCCAGAGCAGCCCAGGAGAAGGAGTAACTGGCCTGCTGAGCCAGCGGTGTATTTCCCAGGACAGTGGCAGCAATCAAACTGACTAGAGAGCCTTTCAATAAAATGTTTCAGGAAATTTGAGTGGGTAGTTCCATGTAGCTGGACCAAGGGAATTATTGAACAAACCTGCAGGAGACTTTTCAAGTTGTAGCAGCTAACAGTTGCAGTAGGTGCATAGAGAGTGCTAGAATTTCAGAGGCATGCCATGTAATTCATAAAAGGCCATACCATAGAGTCATTAATCGGTTACCTAGACAGGCTTTGGAGAGCTGTTGACATCTGTGCCTTCTGGGCAGAGTCACCGTTACACGTCAGGTTGTAACTGAGGGTAGGAAGTGTCATGGAGCTTGTCTGGAAGTGTTTCATGGCAGTACCCATTCAGAAAGTGTGTTCCTGCTGGGTGGTGTGGGACAGCACTGAGACAGTCCTGCTTACTGCAACTCAGGTCCCTGCACTGTATAAGGGCTTAGATCATGTCTAACAGAGACAAACCTTGGAGTCATAGTATTGGTTAAGGAGGTCTGCCCTGTTCCCTCCTTACTGTCCCTTCACAGTGGGGAGAGAGCTCTGCCTCTTTCCACCTGCCACTCCAGTATCAGGGAGCTGTGCTCATCTCTGGCCTCTCTTCTCTCCAGCTTTTGTCTGGCTTTGCTGTGTTTTCTGCAGAGGATACAAGGCACATTCTTTGATGGACTGATCGTCAGAGGAAATCAAAACTATGTCTTTCAGTATGCATGAGAAGCAGAAAAAGCGTTTTGTTTGCTTGCTAGCTTGAAACCTTCTCTATTGGGAAATACAGACAGCTTGTTGCAGCATGGTGGCCTCTGAGGAAGGCAGCTGTGCATGTCTTTAAAATTACAAATGCTTTTCTTCTAACAAGAAAAACAAGCAGGGCTTGCTGATGCTGTGGAAACCAAACTGCCAAAATGACTATTTTCTGTGGGATCCTCTGCCTAAAGAGTTCCTAGAGCCCCACGTTAATATCTCAGTACAAGAGGTGATATAAATGGGTGGATTTGGTTTAGACTATGGACATTAATTTTACAGCAAGGCTGTGCCATTTTGCTGCATGTTAGGATGATTTGCCTTTCACTTGGAGGGGTTTTCTGCTGCATATGCTTCAATATCATTGTCTAGTTGCTTCCTCGTGTTTCTTGGTCGTTGCTTTTTATTTTTTTGTAGTTATGTTTCTTCTGTATTTTATTGAAATGTTGAAAATGGATGAGTATCCAGCTCCCCTGTCGCATTTTTATTTGGACTCTAGAGTTTATTCATATCTGTGAGAGTTTACATATGTATATTTTTACCACTGAACTTGTTGGGTTAGTGAAATCGGTATGTTACTGTAGGAAAAATTAGTCATGACATAGAAAAAACCTCCCACATTTCTGTGGCTGTTCATTTCTCCACTGCTTTAATTTACAAGTGTCTGGTGAACAGCAGGAGAGACGCAATGGTACTCTGTGTTACTCATGTGCCAAACAAAAGGTAATTTGGATGAACAAGCAGGTATTCCTCCTCATTTGTCCTTCTTACTCAGAATGATCTAGTTTGGTTTTAAAAGCTTTTAGGATTTGTTGAGCTCCAAGTCTTCAGTGTTAGGTTGGGAGAAGGTGTGGGAGACTCTTCTGTCACATACAGTAGCTGATTTTTGTCACATGGATTTGGTGTGATGAATGTTTCTGTGGTTTTTCTCACAGTTCTAACATTATTTCAGGCTGCTTCAAAATAATTATATTTGTTTTCTTCTTCTACGTGATAGTGTTATGTTTTCTGAAGTACTCTTAAATATATGGAGTTTTGATTCACTCTGGACTTCAAAGGGATTACTGGATTTTTATTTTTTTTTTAATATTTGTAGCTCAAAAAAGTCACATTGTACATATCCACACAGCTTCAGGGCAAAAGAGGTGTGTGCACTGTGTGTTTGCTTTGGGTTGAAGTTGCTTCCTTTTGCATTCCACGTAACCAGGCCAGAAGACATTCCAGATGATTCAGTCAATACCTTTATGCAGAAGGTAATCAGAAAGATTTCTGTTGTTCAGTTTGGGCACAATCCAGCCTCCAGTTTCTCACCCCTTCTGACCTGGGATGTGGTTTCATAATTAAAGCCAAGCTAGATCTGTCATCAATGGCCTGTCCTTCCTCCTGTAATTCCCCTTCCTGCCACCTGTGTGGACCATCAGCTCTGCTCGTGGAGACAGGTGAAACCTTTTTTTTCCTGGGTGAAGCTTAAAAGGAAGCAAATGCAACATGTTACAAGTGGTAATGGAATATAATGGCTGTTCTGACAGTGTAACTAGTAAATATTTATTTATGTCATGAAAACAAAAGCAGAGATAAATGAGGTATTCTTTGTAGGGGAGGAACTTTGAAATCTATGATAAAAAGTCATGACACTCACCTGGGTGGACTCCCTGGTAAACAGAGTGCTGTAATTGCAGCTGGGAAATTTACCCTTAACACACAGCATTTTCATACCAGGATTTTATTTTCTTTCTATAGAAATTATTTATTAATGCACTTTCTCAGATAGGAACTTTAACTCTGCTCTTAGATTAATTTGTACTTGGAATTAGTTCTTAAACTTTGCAAGAATAACCTTAAATCATTTACCTCCTGCACAACGTGGAAACAAAGTCTTTGTTTTTGATACACAATGTAAGTTTGCTTGTTGAGCACTAACCTCTGAAGATCTGTGTAAGGAGAAATACTATGTCAAGTGTTTGATGTGCATTGAATCTTCTGTTGAAACAGTTTTGCTGTCTGACAGTTGCCTTCACTCTGATAGTATTCCTTCTGTTAGAGTGAGTGATGTTTTGAAAAAGATTTCCTTTTGAAACTAGATTTCACTGTTCTTTCAACTATTTCCAGAATATTTGATTTGTCACAAAAAATGCAGAGAAAATATTTAGAGGTTTTGTTTTACTCCCAATAACAAAGCTGCTTTAACTAGAGTAGCTGGAAAGAATTGGCCTTGGTTGCTTTGAACTGGCCTAGGCCTTACTTTCTCACAGTTCACTTTTTTTTAAAGTGAATTCCTTATTGCCAGCATCCATCTTGGTGATGAAAGTGATCTCCGTGTATTTCCTCACTCTGTATCCTGCTTTGAAAGCATAATTAGAGCTGAGCGACCCCAGTGGTAGTGCTGAGAAAGCTCAAATTCAGCAATGGTTTTAACCACTGAATATTAAGCCTAATCCTAGTCTTTGCTTTTCCATTCCATTTCTCTAAAAATAAAACCATTTTTTCCACTTTGTGTTGTGGTAGAAAGCAGATGGAAATTTGAACAGCTGAGAAAATAGACTCTGTGTTGTATTCATTCCATGCCTTTGGAATGAAAAATGTTACTTAGGAGTAAAAATGCACATGTAATAAAGAGTGCAGCTCACCACTGGACTAACAATGATAAAGCATTGGACAAATTATCCCACGCAGAATGGAACTTGTCAGGCTTAATACAGCTCAGGTGACAGTTATTATTCATTGTTAAAGCTCTGCATCAGTGGTTTTGAACTGGAAGAGAACCTGTAGTAATAGCTGCCCAGGACATGCAGTGATGTTTTGGTGAGGTGAGCTGAATTTGTTCCGGCTAGTGCCAACATGTTTGCCTTGGCATCACTGGCCTATTCTGGGCAGACAGTGCAGATTCAGATGGACCATAACAGAGAGTGTATACCCTGAATCCAGGACTTTTCTTACTACAGAATCCACAGCTTTTATGACAGAGAAATTAACCTCAATATTCCAGCTCTGTGGATGTACAATCCTCACAAAGAGAGAATGTCTATTGATCTCTCTGTTCCTTGTTTAGGAAGGAACAAATAACATGCCTTCTGTGCTGTTCTGCTGCTAGAGGAAATTGTTTGCTTCAATAGAGTAAAGATAAAATGAGAACTTCTACCTCTTATTTTATGAGATCAGAAGAATCCAAAAAGAGCAGTGAAATGGGAGTTTTGGCAGCCCTTTACGGATTTGTCTTTACAGATATTTTCTGAAAACCTTGATTTAAATGCCAATGTAATTTCCATCTGTTTAATACGTAGGGAAGGAGAAAAATAATTTACCCATAATACTACTACCTTATTACAATTTCCCTGCTTCAGGGTGTGTTACCTTCTGAGGACAGGCTGAAGGAGTTGGGGTTGTTCCGCCTGGAGAAGGGAAGGCTCAGGGAGGACCTCACAGTAGATTATCAATAGCGAGGGTGTGGATGCCCCCTCTCTGGAGGTGTTTAAGGCCAGGCTGGCTGAGGCATTGAGCAACCTGATCTAGTGGGAGGTGTCCCTGCCCACAGAAGTAGATGATCTTTAAGGTCCCTTCCAACCCAAACCATTCAATGATTCTATGATTCATTCAGTCCATATAGGTGTATTTGGGCCTTTAAATGCATTGGTGCAGAGTTTGGCCTTCTGCTTGCGTATTACATCTGTACTGGTGTTGTTCCACAGAGCAGAAGGAACAGCTTATCAAATCAGCTATTCCTGCTGAGCATGAGTCAGCTTTGACCTTCCCTGGGTCTCTGGACTCTGTTCATTACTACTTCAAGTGTAATTAAATCTAAAAGCTAAGTGTGATAAGTGGGGAAATTTGTTATCATGTGCATTCTTGAGCTTCAGATTACACAAAATGCTTGCCAAGCAATCAGGAACTTGCCAGAATTGCTGGGTTTGTGCTATATCACTGCAGACTCTGTTCCTCCAAGCTCAGGAGCTGATAAGGGCCATGTTGTTTGTCACTGTGTGAGTGGGAAGTTTCCAAAAACATTCAACAACTTCAGGAGACGCTGGTGATGATTCAGCAGGTGGCACAGTTTCTTGTGAGTCAGGGCTAATGACCCAAAGTGATGTTTAAGGCAATAATTTGCTTTAGTGTAGATAAAATGTTACTTTACTGATAGTCTGTAATAATTCATAGCATTTTTTAGAAACATTTGATTCATTAATTGTCAGCTTTTGTTTTTTATATTCTGTAAATTGATGTCTCATTAGGTTTAAAAACAAGCAGTGGTGTTGTCATAATTCTCTAACATGAAATGGTTAGGCTAGAAGCCACCCTGACTCTGCCTGGGCAATTATTGACCCTGAAATGAAGTCATGTTATTTATTTCTCATACCATAAAAACTTCTTCCCAGTCTATATCACAGGTCTGTGGTAAATTAGGGATATTTCTGTGATGATTTTGTGTGAAAGGTTCAAAAAAGATCCTTGGTATATTGTGAATTTGATTTACTTCTGTGTCTTTTACACACAGGAAGAATTTATCTGCTTTTTGTTAGACAAGCACAATTCCTCTGAAATGTTGTATTAAGAAAGGGCTATTTCATCTTACCCTGGTATCTGCCACAGTTTAAGTTCTGTGTAGGGGCTTTAGTAGAACAGCTGGTTTGTTTGCATTTTGTTTGGAGGAAAAAAAAACCCAACAAAACAACAAATGAACAAACCAAAATTTTATTTCAGCTTAAACAAGAACTGTAGTGACATTTGTGACAATTTCATTTTTAAAGCTCTTTATGAAGTTATAAGAGGTGTCAGTGAAGTATTTAACAGATTAAGGTTTGGGGATTTTTTTAACCCTCACATTTAATGGAATCAATGAGATTTTATCTTTGGTGACATTGCCATGGCAGGATTTGTTTTATCAGTTCCACTCTCAAACTCTAGTTACTTTGTCAGTATTTGTGCTGTTGGACACGTTGCTTATTTTTCTGCTTAGATTAAATTTCTGCTCTACCAAATCCTTGCTTAGTCTACCAAAAAAAAAGGAAAACATGCTACAAATTATTGCTTTAGCCCATTTACAGAAAGCATGCAGTTCTTTAGGACTGTGACTGCAGACTTTGAGAAAAAAACTTTTATGTATATATCTCATGAACCTTTTATGGCCTTTGGTTGAGCTGTTTTTCATAAATGAGCTGAGAGCATACAAATGGATTGTGGAAATTCCCAGCAGAGTCCTGTCCTCTCTGCTGGGAAGAGCATCCCAGTGCAATTACAAGCAGCAAGTCACCTGCAGTGTAAATGAAAAAGGAAGGATAGTAGTTGGCTTAATAAATCTGTGTACCCTACAGCAACTGCTCTAGTCACTTAAATTTGGGGGGAAACAGCTTTTCAGCCTTGAGCTTTTCCAAGGCAGGCATTCGGCAAGGATTCTCAAGGGCTTGGCTTTGAGAGTTAACAAAAGTGACCATGAAAGGATAAGATTTTTACTGTAGTTTTTCCAAGGAAATAGAAGTGAAAAAGATGGAAAAGTAATGAGGTGAAGACACCAGTTAAAACCAATCTGGATGTAATAGTGGCAAAAAGGCAAGATTAGCAAAACTATTGGCATAAACCTAATTGTAATGGAGAATAAATGGCACTTCTTTGCTTAAACTAAATAAAATTGCCTCTCGAGAAGTCCTGCTCTCAGGTCAGCTAGACACCATGTGCTGTGGTTATATTTATGTATATTAACAAAGAATGTGCACATGGTTATTTCATATTTTTACTCACCCCTAATTGTAGATTATGGAAAACCCACGTAACAGATGTTTTTAGCTTATTCAGTGGAGAAAGAACAATGCAATGCTAACAATATGAAGCTGACTTATCATAGATTGTAAAGTAATCGATGGCTGTCAGTGAAGATAAATGAAATTGTTTTCAGGGTTAAAGATACTTTTTTGATTCAGAGCTTGGAGAATAAATGACACTGGATAGGGTGTCTTTTTTTTTTCTTCTTGCGGTCAAGGGACATCATTAATCATCCAGTTAGAGAAAGAGAGCCAGTGCCTGGCAAACCATGCAAAGCCTAGTTAACCTAAAATTAGATCACAAAATTGTGTTTTGACTTCCTAAGATTTAGGCTTGCAATATGTGAGTTATGTTGTTTGTCTTCATTTGGGGTCAGGTTTGTAATAGTAAATTTAGGCTTGCATTCCCACAACTGAAAGGCTGGGGTAGGATTTTTTAATAGAATGTGTGATGGAAGGGCTACGAGTAATGGATGCAAATTGGAAGAGGGGAGATTTAGGCTGGATAGAAGAAAGAAGTTCTTTAGTGTGAGGATGGTGAGACACTAGAAGAGGTTGCCCTGAGAGGTTGTGGATGCCCCCGCCCTGGAGTGTTTAAAGGCAGGCTGGCTGAGGCACTGAATAACCCGGTCTAGTGGGAGGTGTCCCTATTTATGGCAATGGGGTTGGAATTAGATGATCTTGAGGGTCCCATCCAACCCAAACCATTCTATGATTCTATCTTGTATTTGTGATAGTCTGTATCTGAATCTAGGTAGTTATAAGACTGAGATTCTGCTACTGTTAGGTTTTATTTTAGTTTCCTTCTGTGTATGCTTGTGCAGGAACACCTAGTGAGTAAAAAGATGTATTATTATAATTGTAGTTCTGCTGATGTCTATATGCACAAAATCAGGCTATAGGCCCGGCTGTATGCTTACCCCCTATAATTTTCATTTGCCCAATAGCATTATAGACTTTGAGAAATTAATCAGAGGAAAAGACTAATGTGTTATTTTCTATCAAGTGTGTTGGAACTTAATTACCACTGAAGTCAGTGGGAGGTTGCTGCCTAAAATCCCTTGCAAATCTGTTCCAAAGTAAATTGTCCTCGCTCATCTAGGGAATTAAGTGTCACCTGGCAGAATGCCAGACCTCTGGCCTTTGCCAGCTTCACTTACTTTTCAAAGAACTCCTTGAAAACATCTTTCAGTGGGAAGTATATCTGTCAACATGTTCTGAAGTGTCATCTATTTTATGGGAATTCCAAGCTGTAATGACTACCAAAAAAACCCAATACTCCTTTTTAGAATTAATTTCATTAAGGAATGAAATTACGATTAATAGGGGCAGAACACAGAGAATTAGATTGAACATGCAGAAAGAGAACCTGTGTTTGATATTCAGGTAAGAAATGATTTGTTCTTAAATGACAGGGAATCACCTTCTTGCCTTCTCCCCGCTGTGACCTCAGAGGGCCTGACAGGAGTCAGGTAGCCTGTGCTGTCATCTCACTGTTTGTTTACATGTTTTCAGCATTTCATGACAGCTCCTCGGTGATGTGGTATTTCTGGAATATCAGAGGAAGGATTGTGTAACCCATACCTACACAAACAGTTGCTTAAAGGCCCTCTTTTTTCTGGTGCTCTGTAGCAATACCTCTGTTATGCACTGAGGCATTCAGAGTTGGCAGGCTACACTTGTGTCACTCTCTCAAGTTAAATTCTGCCCCAGAGTATCACCCTCCATTCCACATCCTCTTCTGAACTGCACAACAATTTAATAATTTGAATTCTGAAAATAGTCTCCAGAACCATTTAGGTATGGTCCCTGTGACAGTAGCAGTAAGAAGAATAGGTTGCCTTCAGTGATAGGATAAATTACCTTATTACTGATGGACAGACTTGATGTTGTACCTAATTATATTGTTACTGACAGGTTGCAGCTTGTATTGTTTATACTCTTGAGCTGTTACCACAATTAAGGCCATTCTGTGTTCAATCTGTGACAAAGCTATTTATTAAAGGGAACCAACTTAATTTCTTTTAAAAATAAAATAAGATCTTACCTTGTGTGTGGTATAAATAATGCTGTTTGTGACCCAAGTCGTCTTCATTTCTGCAATAAACTAAACCCCATGAATTTTGGAGAAGTCATTCAGATGAAATTTGGACATCTGAGCTGTGAAATTTAGTTTCAAGCTTATATCAGCCACAGTCTCCCCATGTGAAGTAAAGTAGATGGCTTAATTCCTCAGTGCTGTCAACTAACGTGTCAGAAAGACATACTTTCCTTTCTTGTGCTTTTTTTCCCAGCTTTGATCAGAAGTTTTGGGAAGCTGGCACTGTTTGAATCTTAGGCTCTCAATGCAGAGGCATTAGAAATGCCACTCTCTTTGTTGTTGACATTACAAGCTCTGTAGTTCACAAGAAGTCAGAGTGTTACTGACTGTAAAATACCAGTGGGACACCCTCTGCTTTTCATAGTTGTATAGGCCTCCATCTGAACTATTCATGATGTCGAATAGAAAATAGAGCAATATGCTGTATCTTTGACAGACTTGAGAGGTGGGCCCATGCCAACCTCATGAAGTTCAATAAGGCCAAGTGCAAGTGGCTTGAGTGCAGCTCTGAAGGGAAGGATTTGGGGCTGTCAGTGGATGAGAAACTCAATATGAGCTGGCAGTGCGTGCTTGCAGCCCAGAAGGCCAATCTAGTCCTGGGCTGCATCAAGACAAGTGTGGCCAGCAGGTCAAGGGAGGTGATTTTGTCCCTCTACTTGGCTCTGGTAAGA
>VZTY01032593.1:23914-47891 GCA_013400935.1 Turnix velox
GAGCTGCACTCAAGCCACTCTCCACCCAGCCTGTGTCTGTGCTTGGGATTGCTTCCACCCAGGTGCAGGACCTTGCACTTGGCCTTGTTGAACTTCATGAGGTTGGCTTGGGCCCACCTCTCAAGCCTGTCAAGGTCCCTCTGGATGCCATCCCTTCCTTCAGGTGTATCAACTGCACCACACAGCTTGGTGTCATCTGCAAAATTGCTGAGGGTGCACTCGATCTCACTGTCCATATCTCCTACAAAGATGTTCAATAGCACTGGTCCCAGTACTGATCCTTGAGGAACACCACTCCTCACTGGTTTCCAACTGTAATGGTTGGGTGTCACAGAAAATCATTTGCTCCTTCACATTGCCTCAGCAGATGAATCCTGCGGAACATTTGGATGTCCCCAGATTTAATAGCGTTGCTGTCAATGTGCTAGTTTGAGAGAAATTTGAAGAAAACTTTGCAGTTGCTTTATATAAATTGCTGAGTTAAAAAACCCCAAATGCTGCCATGGTAAATTGTCACTTTATAAGGAAATGAAAGAGAGGAGGCACCAAGTGGTTGCGTCTGTTTATACCCAAACTTACACTGGAGAATGAAAGCTGGCACTTGGCTGAGGATCAGGACCATAACAGGATCAGGACTGACTGTCTGCATGGATGGTCATACAAACCTATGTCCAAGAGCACATAGTGTGTGCTGTTGCTCTACCTTAAGGAGTTGAAAGGAATGTATATTCTCTTAGTGCATGTGCAGATTTATATCTCTGCTTTTGTGTGCCTTAGTCTTCCTAACCTTCACTGCTAACCACTGGGAGTGGAACTCTACACTTGTATTCATCCACAAATGGAAATAGTTCTTCTAATAAATAGAGCTTTGCCCATAAGAATTTATGGTCTCAACCTGTATGAAATTTGTCATACAGTGAAGGAAGAGAGACATCAGTTTAAGCTTCCTGGGGTTTTGTCTTGCTCTCTTGTGGAATTGGTATCATCTAGTTTACAAAGCTTGGAGCAGTGCAGAAGATCTTTTGACAGCTAGTTCATGCTACTGGGATAAAGCTGTGAGCAAGGAGACATCCTGAGGTCTTCTATTTACTACAGTGCTGAGGTAGTGAGTAAATGCTGAAGTTTTTCTGTATGTATGAATAAGGAAATAAAGAACCATGGCAGCTGAAGTTATGTAGACCATATACTCTCTAGGACTCCTGCCTTGACCTTGTGTATGGAATCCAGGCAATGAAGTTTAGATCCCCAAGTGAGATGAAATAACCACCAGGTTTTCAGAGGAGCCATCATTTAAGCCAGGGAGCATTCCTGGAGATTAATGTGACTGCTGGCATATGGCAGATGAGTGATGATAAGCATCTGTTAATTTTTAAGTATATGTCTCTTGACAAGTGTTCCCTGTAGTCATGCACTGGGAGACAGGAAAGGAGGTCACTTTTTCTGACTCGTAGCTGCTGTGTGCTGAAACAGACTCATGTTTCATTCCCCACTGCTTTTTCCTGTCCTTAAGTGGTCTGGCTCATGTTGTGTGCCCTATTTGCAGGCTGTAGCTTATTGCACTTTTATAATACTGGAAAGGGTTTGGACGTTATTAAGGCCACTGCATTCAGCTGCTGTTTACAAATTACTGATGATAATTGCTAATGAAGATCATTAAGTTCCTTCTGCAAACAGATGATCTCTCCTCCTGTTGTTCTGACATCAGAGTCTTACACTCCCTGCAGTTTATGAAAAGAAGTTACACCACCTGGCCAAGTGATCTTACATTTAAGCTGCAGTGGACTTCAGCTTCAATAGCATGTCTGCTGTGTTCTTGAGTAACTGAGGAAGATGCCCTGGTGTTTAAAAGAGGCTTTGGCTAAAATACTGACCCTCTCCTTAAGTCACCTTTTTTCACAGGTGCTGTTTCTTTTATTCAAGAGCAAGAGCATGTCTTGAGTCCACTGCTGAGTGCAGTTTGGCAGATAGGCAGTTTACCCTTCCTGGTGCACTTTGTTAGGTATGTGCTCTCTTCTTGACTCTTGAGTCCTGCCTCGGGGCTGCTGTGCCCAAAGTAAAGCAGTCTGAAGGCAGGTTTGATTCACACACCTCTCTCTGCTAAGTGTCAAGGTTGTGTACACAAAATGAAGTAAGGCAGCATTGTCAATTGGCTGTTATTGGACTTTGAAGGTAGAGCAAAGGCATAATTTATTTGCTTCTTTGTTTGCCTTGGGAATAAGGTGGCATGGTAAAAGTTAAAGGGCTGGAAACAGAGGAAGGAATTTTTCTATAATCAGAATTTGAGAAAGTAGCATTTGCTCTTTTAGAGGTGGTGCTGATTTAGAAAACACATCCCTCTTTAAATGTAACTTGTTTAAATGTGCAGTTTATGAATATTTCACTGCAAACCAGTTAGTGCTGAACTGCTTTTTCTTCTGGGATTCTGTAATTGCTGGGTTTGCTGAACCTCTTCTGCCTGAGTGCAGGTGCACTGGTAAGAACAACCCTGCACTAAACTGCTTACCTCTTTCTTTGTACAGTGTCCTCAAATCTGTTTTTAATGTCTGAGTCATTGCTCTTCTACTGAATTTTCCTTTAGATTACTCTCTTTTAAGATCTCTGCAGTTTAAAGTACTGTTTGTAGTGTACTCTCAGCACCGACCTTCAGACAAGGAAATGCTCATGTGGTTGTTATAAGAGGGAATCTTCTTAATGGATTTTTTTTTTGTTTCCTCTTTTATGTTTATATTGTATTCTGTGCCTTGCACGTTCCCCCTGCCTAGCTTGATTCAAGGTCATAGAGAAGAGGGATGCTAGCGGGCGAGTCTCCCACGAGCCTCATTCTTGCCAGCTGTACAGTTTCCCCTGTGATGCTTGAGGTGTAGCTGGTTGCCCAAGATGTTGCTGAGGTTGCCAAATCCCTGCTGTGACGTAAGCAGCTGACCCAACTGTTTTAAGTGACCACTATTGGGGGAAGCAAGAGGGAAAGGGAATTAAGTGTGTCCAGTCTGGGCAGCAGAACAATTTTCTGACAGTGGTTTGTGTAGCAAATGAGATTATGCAAAAGAAAGCTGCCAGTCTCCTCCAGGCAGGAAGGTATCCTCTGAAATCCTTAGCACTGGGCCAGAGGAAGGTGAGTGGAACAGCTTGCACAAAGTGGTTCAGCTTGTCTGCTCTCCTCAAGTGCCACCTTCTTCTGCTGCTGTTGGGAGAACCCGAAGCTGTTGGGCTGGTGCGAGAGAGAACTTTTTTATTCTCAGTCCTGATTTAAGAGTCTACTTTACGGAACAATTGTCAAGGGTAAGAGGGGAGGAGAGAGTAGTGTAGTACATAGTTCAATTCCAAAAAGTAGAAGAAAGTGTCCCGATGCAGCTGGCTTCCTGACGTCTGGGCCATAGTGCATGCCAGAGGTCATTGCTTAAGTGAGGTTTAAATAGGAATCATTAAGGAAATGGGACTTGACTGCTCTTTGTACACAGATTTCTCAAAAGTTTTACTGATGGACTTTACAGGCTTGTCACAGGCAGCTAATAAAGGCTCCTAGGCCTGCTACTACACGGAAAGTAGTCAGAGTTCCCTGGCTCCCCAAATGCACAGGGTAATACAAAACCTATCCAGCAAGGCTCACCAAGGTGTGTGTCACCTAAATAGAAAATCAGAGGCCAAGTAAGACTCTCACAGGCTGAGTAAGTCAGGTTAATAGGAAGGAGAAGACAGCTGCCAGAGGCAGCAGTTGCAAAATACTCCTGTGTCACATAAGAGGGCTTTTGTTGTGACAAATAAAACATCAAATAGCTTGTGTGCAGGTGAAGAGACCTGCCTTATGTTGTTCAGGAAGTTTCTGGCTATGTGTGACCTGCTAAAAAAATAACCCAGCAATCAACGCTCAAGTCAGAAGGTCCTGCATGAGTCTCTGCCTTCAGAACAGCAAAGTATAGTGTCAGCCATGGCAGCAGCAGAAGCTGAGAACTAAGCCATATCTCTTAGTGGCTTTTAATGTGTTCTTCTTGTTTGCAGTTGGCTTGTCCTTGCATTTTTTGCAGCTGTCCACAATAGTTTACTCTGAAGGAGGCAGAGAAGGGAATTACCATCTTGTCACCAGCAGTGTTGTTTAGGAGCTTGAGGTTGGAGGAACAACCTCTGCAGTGCACAGTGGGATCCAGCTTGTCTGAGAGTTGCAGCACTTAGGTAACTCAAAGCAGTTGAACCTGCCAGTTCTCTTCACAGGTAAATCTGAAAGTAGGGCCAAAAGCTTGGTTTCCAGAATGGCTGTTGGATCTCTCCAGTCTGAATGGTGAGCACAGATGGGTGGGACAAGTGAGCAGAAGAGCAGCAACCACTTTGTGGTTGCCCCTGGTAGTAGATGTGAATAAGAATAAATCAATACTATCAATGATGATGTGAACTGGAAACAATAAGTTTAGGTAATATTATGGTTAACAATCCAAACAATGTCCGGTTCAATGTCTACATCATCCTGTTTCCTTAAATATAGAAAAATAGCACTGGAGCTCTCCATACAAAAACTGAAGTAGACCTCTTATGTACCAAAATGCTCATGGAATGTACTTCAGTTTTTATGTGAAAATTCACAGTAACTAATAGCATTTCCTTCAGCTGGGATAACAGTTTTAGGTACCTTTCAAGCTGCTGCAGTCTTTCATCTTAGAAATTCAGCTTAAAATGAATGTTTTGCTATTGGTTATGTCAGGAAGAAACTATTAAAACAATGTAATTGCTGTTCTGGGAAGAAGAGAGATTCCATTGGCAGATCTTGCAGATGTTATCTCATTATGCTTCTGATGACAACCAATAAGAGAAGTAATTCTAACAGCTGTTGGTTATTACAACTTGTTCTACTTCATATCTCATCCAAAATGGTAAAAAGCAGCAGCCGAAGTGGTTAATGTCAGTTTACACAATGAAATATTTACATCTGTAGATGCATCAAAAATTGTACCCTCTTTTGATCCCTTATAATCACTGATGAATCAAACCTTACAGCATCAATGAACTGAGGAGAGCTAGTCCATATTACTGGGGAGAGTGCTGAAGCTGAAAGGAAGTTTTGTCACAATGGAACCAGAACACAATGCTCTACATGTCTGCACGAGTCCCCTTTTTCTTTTTTGCTACTTTTTTTTTGCTACTTTAGTTTTCTAAAGTAGTTTAGAAGTAATAGAGAAGTAGTTTAGAAGAAGTAGTAAAATTTAGTTTGCTACATTTGTTTTATGTCTTAAAATGCAGTAGAAAACAGGGAGTTTCCTGGTGTGTTTTGCAGAGTTTCTGGAGGAGAACTTTTTGACTTCCTCGCACAGAAGGAGTCTTTGAGTGAAGAGGAAGCTACAAGATTCATCAAGCAGATTTTGGATGGTGTGAATTACCTCCACTCTAAGAAGATTGCTCATTTTGATTTAAAGGTAAAGATGCTGATTTAGAGTCACTAAAGACTGAAGTCACTAAAGACTGAAAGATTTCACCATGTATTTAGAAAACAGTGTAATACGCAATGGCATGAAATAATTGTGAGAATATAGGCATAACCCTTTCTGCACTGTTCTCTACTTAATAATTTGAATAATCAGACAGTTATCAGTATTAGATGACTAATGTCAGATGGACCATGAAGATGTCACAAGAAATGGAGTACAGAAATCAGAAAAGATAAATAAAGAATCATCTCACTGACAGTGAATATCATATGACCTAAGACATATCTGAAGAATAACTCTCCTGGGTCCTTAGTAATGGGTTTGGACTTTGGTTAGGTTAAGTTAGACACACATTTTTAAACAGTAAACTGATTCTTAATTATCTCTCAATTGACAAGGCTCCACCAACTGCAGTGGAGCTATAGCGACTTACATCACCTAAGCAATAAAACAGTCCAAGAGTGTGGCTTTTTGCCATTTTAGCCTGTTCTGTCTGCTCTAAGCAAACTTACATTTTGTATTGGGGACCAAAACACACGCCCTAGATTCATGATAGAAAACCAGACTTTCTATCCTGAGGCTAAAAGATACTTGGTCCAATGACTATGACAATAAATTATTCCAAGTGTAACTCTGACTGAGCATGTGTTAACTAGGATCTTCTGTGAAAAGACCCAGGCAGCTGCCAGCAGGGAACCAAACATTTGCTTTTGGGCTTATGATTAAGTTATGACAAATCAATACATTAGAGATCTTCATGTCAGATCAGTTGAACCCACAGTTTAGTCTGCAACCTGTGAAGCAGCGCCATAGTAGGGAGTGATGTTGAGAAATTTAGTTGAAGAAGTAAATTTATGAAATATCTTTTGTCTGGTAATGAAAGTTAAAGTCTGGTAGGAAAAAAATAGCTTTAATTTCACAGCTGTAGCTTTGACTTTTCTCTACAATAGTATGAGAAACATAACATGTTCTTTTGATGCCTTGCTGTCATATTTGATCTAGGAAAGAGTCTCAATTCTTTCCATTTTCTGGACTGTTCAGAGAGTAAATCCTGGATCATTCCTGGCCTTGTTATTGCAGCCATGGATTTAGCCTCATGAAGAAGAGCATTTTCTTTTCCTAAGCCAGTTCAGATGTGACAAGAATCCCTCAAGAAGCATTTAAGAAGATATCTTCCAGTGGGTTACAGTACAGCATAGGGACAGTCTGATAGATTTAGTGAGATTTCCCAGGCTCAATTTCAAGAACAGATAAATAAAAGTGCTGAAAGTGAAAATAGTCAGTGGTGCAGCAATCCCTTGGGATGAAGCAATGGCATTATCTCTGCTCCAGGTATCTCACTGCTTCAGCTGGCTGCTGGCTGCCCTCTGTGTGCACTGGTTGTAACTGAGGCAAATCCATAGGATCAGGGTGGGATCTCTCCCCAGGAGGATCTGAGGGCTGTGGAGATGTTTTCTGGTTTAAGAAGGGACAAGATGAACTGAGCTTCCACTCTTTTTTGTATCACAATACCCATGGTCCAGTGGTGTATCTCGTCAGATCAGGGAGCATAAAACTTGTGTCACATTGTGAAATGAAGGATGTCAGGTTTTCATCCTGGCAGTAGCCATCATTAAGAAACTAAGACTGGGATTGCTAGTAGAGAAAGGCAGATTTTACATGAGATAAAATGAAAGGAATTAGAGTCTTACCCTTCTTAGATTTGCTTTGCTTTATGAAATTTTGATCCATTCAATGATGTCATTACACAATTGTCATCTTTTTCTCAAAAGAACAAACTGTAAATGCTTACCCACAGGTAGGTGTTTCTTGTTCCACAGTGCTGTATATGTGAAGAAAGAGGAGGACTTAAGAACTCTGTTACTTTCCCAATATATTAATATTGTAATAACAAACATCTGTCTTTTATTGGTTTTAGCCTGTGAACATTATGCTTCTAGACAAGAACATCCCTATTCCACACATCAAACTCATTGATTTTGGCCTGGCTCACAAGATAGAAGAGGGAGTTGAATTTAAAAACATTTTTGGAACTCCAGAATTTGTAGGTGAGTGAGTGACCTGTTCCTTTATCTCATATTGTCAGTTCTGTGAGGAAGTTGAGAAATGTGTTGAAGGTTAAGAAGTGAGGGACAGAGGCAGTTTGGATGACTGTTGTATTGAGGTGACCTAAATCTAGAGGAGTACTTTATTTTTCTGGAATAGCCAAAAGGTGCTTTCTATAAACCAGATGTGCTGCTCCTGTAAGAGAAGGCTACTGCCAAATGAATATTTAGAGATTGTGAAACCTTGCAAACACAAATGACAGTTTTTCACTTGTCCCCTGGGGAATGTGGGCTCTCTGCCATGCAGTGCTGGGGTGCACAGTCCCAGAGGTGTTTCTCTCAGTGTTTTCTCAACAGAACTGCCACACACTGGGCACCAGTTGAGCACAGACCACTCACCTTCCTTTACATTTTTCCACTTGGTTCTCACTCATGATAATTCTCATCTCTGTTACTTGGTATTTAGGACAATCATACTCCTTTCTTCTTGTTTTGAGGTGGCTTTTTGCAGGTTGAGGTGCAGGAATAGAATTGTAATTCATATTCCAGTCAAACACAACTGTTGCAGGCACCTTTTTTCATTTTCTTACCTCACCTTGGCCTTTTTTTTGTCATGTTGTTTACAATGGAGACATTTTCCAGTGAGGAAGTGTTTCTGACAAAGATAAAAGGGACAGCAATGTTGCCCAGCATGTCATTTGTGTATTCCTATATCTGACTGGCCATTAGAGACCAGTTTGAATGACAACAGTGAAAACAAACCAAAAACTCAGATTCATTATCCATTGAAGGTGAAATAATTTGCTATCTATTATAATTTGTACTGTATATATACTAATGTATATAATATCTGCTTGACCCTTACTCTTCAGTTGCATTATGATTCAAGTTAATCTAAATAATCTTTTCTGGGAAGCTGTGAGCTTGAGTTTATCCAGTTTCTAAAACTGTAAGCAGAGAATCTCATAACTACTTTGGTCATTTTTGACCTGCTACTCAATTGAGCCTGGTAAAAATTTGTTACTTTCAGTTGCTGATGTTTGATTATTTTTTTCTTACAGCTCCAGAAATAGTGAACTATGAGCCACTTGGACTAGCTGCAGACATGTGGTATGTTTTATAACAGGTTTTTTTTCCCAGGCTGTTCTGTTATTACGTTTTCCCAGTTTAATCTGAACAGAATCCATTCAATTGTAACAAATTAAAATTACCCCTCTACTTGGCTCTGGTGAGACCCCACCTGGGTCCAGTTCTGAAGCCCTCAAACATAAGAAGGACATTGAGCTGTTGGAGCAGGTCCAGAGGAGGGCCAGGAAGATGATGAGAGAGCTGGAGCACCTCCCTTCTGAGGACAGACTGAAGGAGCTGGGGTTGTTCAGCTTGAAGAAGAGAAGGCTCAGGGGGGACCTCGTAGTAGCCAATCAATACCTGAAGCGGGCACAGGACTAGGAGTAATGGATGCAAATTGGAAGAGGGGAGATTTAGGCTGGAGAGAAGAGTTTTTTTCCTGTGTGGGTGGTGAGACACTGGAAGAGGTTGCCCGGAGAGGTTGTGGATGCCCCCTCCCTGGAGGAGTTTAAGTCCAGGCTGGATGAGGCACTGAGCAACCTGGTCTAGTTGTGTACTTTAGTAAATGCCTGCTAGAATAGAAATGCTTAAAGAGACTTCAAATACCCACGTTAATTGAAGTTACAAGTAAAATACATGTTTTCCCTGGAAACCCTTCTTCAAGAGAGCTATCAGCAGTCACCTGAAGCCATGATGGCTCTCCTGCCTATACAGCAGCTTACTACTGGTTTTTTTCATATTGTAAATATTAAGAAGAATTCAGGTGATATAGCACCCCTGCAATTAATCATCTCTCTTGTTTTTAGGAGCATTGGAGTCATCACCTACATATTGTGAGTACAACACATTGACTCCTGTAGGAGTATTCCTAAAGCTCTATGGAACTTGTATGAAATAGCTCCTCCTTCTAGTCATTGAAGAAAGGAGGTGTGTACATGGGATGGGCAAATTGGATTCTGTGACCTTTCCAAGTTTAAAATAGAGAATAAAAAAGAAGAGGGGCACTTGGAACAGACAAAGAAAAATTGTCTCTAGCATCACTGTGAATTTCTGCTTTTGGGGGGACCTCTAGAATGACTGTGAGCTACCAGTGTGTGGGCAGAATAGAGATAAAAAGTATCCACCACACAGTTTACGAGGTGAACTATTTCAGGTGAAAACAGGGAAGTTTCAATGTGCTTGCCAAGACAGCAGTCTTGTTTACCATTCTGATCCTTGGTCACCTGTATTCAGAAAAGTGAATTGGAGTTGGTTTAGTAGAGGCAAGGTGTGTGGTGGATACTGCACACTTGGAAGTTCCTCACAGTGACATATCCCTACCCTCGGCTTCTGCTCTTCCTAATGACACACCTTGTGCCAAATTTAAAGGTGATGCACTCTAGTGTTATCATAATCATAATGTTGGAAGGGACCTTTCTGATCCTTCTAGTCCAACTCTGACAAGCCTGGACAGAGATGTGTGATGCTCTCCCAACTGCAAGGCTCAGTATGGAAGATACGGAAGCTTGAAAGTATGAGAATGCCCAGGGAGTATTGTGAGTATCTCACTTCACTCTGAAGTGAGATTGTGAAAATGACTGCATTAGAGACAACAGGTGGGCCACACTCATGTTGCCCTGCTGCATCAGCTGCTTTGGTGTCACTATATGATCATAGAGGGAGAGTTTATGCACTCAAAAGTTTATTGTGTGGACAAAATCACAAGTGGTAGCTGAATACTGGGCTGAATGGCCCAGATGGTCCCATCTAACTTTTTGCTTACCCCCAAATTCCCAGTTGATGTGGTAGTGGCAATTACAGGGTAAAGGGTCCATTGAGCAAGATCATGAAAGCAAACAGTTTCATATTCAAAACCTCAGTTTGGATTCCAGGAATTTGCTGCATGCTTGTTTTGAGCCTGCTGCATTCTGGAACTCTGCTATCAAATCTAGACAGAATAGATAAGCACAATAATAGCCTAGAAGATTTTACAAAGGAATGAGATCAAATTCCTTAGTATAAACATTTCCCATAAAGCAGGCTTTTGCAAGTCAGCATCGCTGTGGACTGGGGGAAGGAGAGGGAAGGAAGGGGAGGAGAGGGAAGGCAGAACAGGAGGAGCCTGCAATGAATCATTTTATGGAGCAGAGGTAAATAGTCATCAAATATGAAGGTCGTCAGTCACAGCTGAGAGATAGGCAGAGCAGGGCAAAAACCTTTTCTCTCTAAGTAAAGATCAAGCACTTTATTGTGATGATGATGATGATGTCTCCATTTTAGCCTTGCAGCTAAAGTGCCAGCAGAACAAAATTGTGCATTGCTCAGAAACAGCTGGATTTTATTGCAGCCAAAGTCCTGTTGTTTGTGGATCCCTTTTAATGAGAGTGTGGCCCTACCTGTCTGCTGGAGTTGGCCCCTAGACAAGGCCATGTGCATGACTTTTGATCACACATTTTGTTTTGACTCCAGCTGAGAAAGGTCTCTTGGCTGTACCCACTGTGCAGGAAACTTGTCAGTAGCTTTGTAGAGAGAAAAGCAGTTGGGGCAGGGCTTTTCCTGAGCTGTGCTCTCTAATAATCTCTAGAGATGCTACTTTATCTCCCCAAAGCCAGCAGAAGCTTCTCCCTGGTAGTGTGCTGTGTTTTAAGCCCAACCTACAACTCAGCCCCATGCAGCCACTTGTGAATCACTCCCCCTGTGATGGGACTGGGGAGAAAATCAGAAAAGTAAGAAAGCTCATAGGTTGAGATAAATACAATTTAATAAATAAAGCAAAAGCTATGGGTTCACAGGCATAGAGAGACTCTCCTCAGCTGAAGCTTTTTCTACTTTGATTAGCAATGACTTGAGTGATTCACTGCGGGGAGTCGGTGCACTTTTAGCTATGTGCACATGTTAGTGCTGCACTAGAGACTTTGAAGGTGAGTCTGACTCATAACCACAGATGCAGTAAGGCAAAGCTGGGCCTGTTATTTCCCACATGGCACGGCTGTTACAACATGAGATCCACAAATGTCCTGAGAGTATATTACACTGTCAGTGTAATTTCATTTTTGCTGTTTGTTGTTCCAATTGATTCTTTGTTTTGGTTTATCTAGGCTCAGTGGTGCATCTCCTTTCCTCGGGGAAACTAAACAAGAAACACTTGCCAACATCACAGCTGTGAATTATGAATTTGATGAAGAATTTTTCAGCAATACCAGTGACATGGCAAAAGATTTTATTCAGAAACTCCTGGTGAAAGATACACGGTAAGGAAAAATTCAGGCAGATTTTAAAGGCCAAGCACTGAGCAACCTGGTGTAGTGGGAGGTGTCCCTGCCCATGGCAGGGGGGGTTGGAACTAGATGATCTTTAAGGTCCCTTCCAACCCAAACCATTCTATGATTCTATGAAGATCCATTTGTCTCTAAGATAAAGCTGGTGAAATAGCCTGATGGCTGATCTGGACAACTCTCCCTCTAGTGTCAATTGGCATTTGAGAGCCAGATGGGGGCAAAGTTCTGCTGCTGTACCCCTGGTTAATCACTGCACCCTAACGAGAAGAAACAGAATCTTGTCAGTTGAACTTGACTTTCACAGCTCAGTTCTCATCTGAGTTGAGCCTGATACAGCAGGGTGCGGGTGAAGGGCTGAAAATAGTGTGTGGAAAAACTAATACTGGGTAACCACCACCCCAGTATTTCAGCCTATTATGAACTGCTTGCAAGGTGGCAGCATGATCCCAAAATACGCACCCAGTGGTGTAGGGAGAGAAAAACCTTCACGTGTGCTCATACTGGAATTGTTCCTGCAGTCTCTGCATCTGTTGCAAGACTTAGAACTTGTGTGACATCTATGTAGATCCTAGTTCAAAGGAACCATGGATCTTTTCTTTAATTCTTCTTACTTTTTCTTGAGTGCTTGAAGAAGCAGCATCTCCTTCCCCATAACCCTATTGTTTCTGGAGGAAAGCCAGGCCTTGCAGTTCTTTCTAATGGCTTCACCAGAGGAAAAATGTGGGCATTTCTATGATTCTGTTAGAAAGAGGCAAGCTGTTCAGGACTTCTGCAGATCCCCAGACCTTAGAATAGGTTAAGACAGGTGGGGTTTGATGAGAGGTCTAGCAACCTCCATTTAGGAAAGGACATGTCAGTGATAATGGTATTTGTCCCTTGTACAGATGCAGTCCCTGTGCAATGCTGTATTTCTACCTTTGATTCTCTGCTCTCAAAGTGCTGTTGACCAAACTGCCACTGGGTAAAAATAAGTTTGGATTGATCAGATTTTATTAGGTTTGGTGTTTCTGAAGTTTTGCTCTCAGGAAGAGGCAGCTTCTGCAATGTACTAATATTGTGTTCCAAAGGACAGTTTGGATGTAATTTATGCTGTATCCCTTGATTCAGACACTATTATATTAAAGGTATGTAGAAAGGATTTATTTTCTGAGCATGTTGGATGAGCAAAACAAAGTGATATTTTATCACTTCTTACGGAAGGATACAGAAAAGCACAGGTAGATTTTGATAAAGTAAAAATAAAAATTGTGCAGTTAGGACAGCTCCTTACTGTAACTTAAACCAGTCACTAAGCCACGCACAAGCACTATGTCTCATGGAGAAACTTAACCTTGAAATTTGACAATTAGTCTGGGTATTATCTTAATAAATGCTTCCTAAAGTCTGGGAGAAGTGTGGGTCAATGTACAAGGTGTATCTTATCGTGGGGTTCTTTGTGTTGTTTTTCAGGAAACGGCTTACGATTCAGGAAGCTCTGTCTCATCCCTGGATAATGGTAAGACTGAACAGAGGAACAGATCTTGCTTTTTGCTGTGTGCAAAGCAGAGAAAACATCCTCACTCTTACTTCTGGGTTAAATAGAGAAGTGTCCTCTAAGTACCTTGAGACCCTGACTGTGTCCATGAGATGCACTGGGAAGAAAGTGATTTAGTTTGACTCAGATGTCTGCAAATGACTTTTTGTTATTGCAACTTTCAAAGAAATGGAGGGGAAATCTTTGCTGTTGGTATCACTGACAGTGTCCTTCATTAGTCTGTGCCTTATGTTTTACCCTGTTTGCATGCATATGTGCTTCATCTTGGCTTTAGTCTTTTATTGAGCTGAGGATTGACTACAGCCAATGGAGAAAATATAATCTCTCTTGAGGCTGTATTGGGTGTGTTGATTTTTCTGTCTGTACATTTTTTCATCATAAACATTGCTTGCTTTTGTGGGTAAGGTAATACTGGAGCATGACTATTGAGGATATTTGAAATTTTGCTCTGCACCACACAGAACATTAACTGGAGTGTTTTCAGGATTGTTGCTTTTCTTCTTAAAAATATTGATAGCTTTGAGACTCTTAAATGCTAAAAATTAACAAGAAAATAAGTCATGGCTCTGTTATTTACAGTTATCACTTTGGAATGAATGCACATCACTCATCACATTAATTTTTGGGTTTGAGTGTAGGTTTTTTCCTTTTAATCCAATGCATGAAGGAAAATCTGTGGGAGCAAGGAATCTCCTAGCATTGTGGAAGTTCAGGCTGCATCCTTTGTGTAGTGATTTTGAATGATTGCACTGTCAGTAATACTGGTTCCTCTGTCTGATGAATTACCAGCTGAAAGAAGAAACAAAAGTCCAAGAAAACAAGAAGGTTGAGAACAGCCAGCTGAAGACAAAGCGCCTGAGAGAGTACACCATAAAGTGCCACTCCAGTATGCCTCCCAACAATACCTACATCAACTTTGAGCGCTTTGCCCGGGTACTTGAGGACATTTCAGTCACGGAGCAGGGTTTCAGCACTTTGGCCACAACACACGACTCCTTGCAGGAGGACATTGATGCTCTGCTTTCCATTTATAATGAGAAAGAAGCTTGGTATAAAGAAGAGAATGAGAGTGTAAGGCACAGGCTGTCTCAGCTGAAGTATGAATACCGCAAAATTGAATCCCTGAAAAGACATCTCCAAGATGAAATCAAGAGTGTAGGCGCCGGTCTGGCGGGCATATCCAACAAGTACATGGATCTGCAGAGTCAGTACCAGGCTCTCAGTCAGGAGCTTTCGCAGCAACTCAAGTGGATACAGGATTTAATGAGCAGTTTTCAGCTGAAAAACAAAGTGTGTGTGAATGGAAACTTTGACTCTGTTTTCAACAAAGATACTAATGAATCACTAATGGAGCTGT
This sequence comes from Turnix velox, assembly GCA_013400935.1. NCBI lineage: Eukaryota > Metazoa > Chordata > Aves > Charadriiformes > Turnicidae > Turnix > Turnix velox. The sequence goes on from VZTY01032593.1 coordinate 38,587, forward strand.
TAAACAGATCTTGCTGTGAAGAAATCCTCTCAGGACTGAATCTTGTAGCTGAATCAAATGGGTAATGTCATAATCAGGTTAGGTGCAGGGTTTGCTTCCTGTTTCAATGCAGACTGGATTAAAAAGCTTTCAGTGCATGGATTCTACGAAAACCCATCAATGCAGAACTAAAGTAGACATTCTGATATATTGCACAAGATGCTGACCAAACTCAGAAACTCCCATGATTTGTAGTATTGAAGTTTTTCTCCCACATTCAATGTCTAAAAACTTACTCTTAGGCCAGTTATGCGGGGTGGAAACTTTTACCATCAAAGGTGTTAGCTGTCAATTGATCCATCGTGGAGTTTAAAATCAGTTGAATTTCCTGTCCTATACTGAAAAACATCCTATGGAAAAAACCCCATTCTTGGGAGTCTGTACTGAACTGCTCAGATTACTGTATGTAATTTTTCAGTGCAAATATTAACTTATGAGTGCTAAGTGGTAATGCAGACCTCTGGTTTGCTTTTTACATAAAGAAGATGACAAGCTACAACTAATTTAATCTATAATGTGAGATTTGAGGTGGCATTCTTGCTGGAGAGAATTTTTTTCTTAAGTTCTAAAAAGTAAAAGAAAAGTTGGTCCATGCTTGAATCATGCTCTGCTGTCTTGTATTTCTAAGAAGTAATTTATTCTATGATGTGAACATGCACAGATGTACCCATCTCATTTTTGAAAATAATAAATATTTATGCAGGATGCTGTTCCCCGATGATGTCTTTCAGTTAGTGACTGAAACAGAGAAAGCCATCATGCATCTGTGTACTGAAGAGTTGCCTGCCTGTGTTCTGCAGCTCATTTACAACCCCTTTGCTGCAAGGTGACTACTACACAGCTGCAAGGATCAATGGGAGAGTAGCCAGGCACCCCACTGTTGCTGCCCAAGTCCATCTGGAGTGGATTATTATCTATCTCCATGTGTCTTTCACTTCCCAGCCTCCCTCCTGTTACAGAGAATTTAATGACCTAACTAAATCTAATTGCTGTTGTTCATAACATTATTAAGAATAATGTTTCCTACTTTGAGATTGAAAAAGATTGAAAGAGAAAGGCATACTCTCATCCAATTTGGATAGAGTACAGGATCCTCAGAAAGGTTTGCAGAGGATGAGCCTGCTCAGACACCTGGCTGAGAAACTCACAGCTCCAAGGAAGGTGATGGAATTGAAACCCATTCATTCCAGGGGATGAGCTGACCTTCTGCAAGAACGCTGTAGAGAACACAATGACATTCAAAAAACAGAAGCTAGAAAACTGAAAAAATCTTTCTTCCATTCTTGAATAAGCATGACCTGTGGTACTATTGCAAGAGCAATAAAAGGTGTCAAAACCCCACCATTCTCCTAACACTCATTTCTGAAAACAGGTATTCAGCAGGGATATTGGTACTTCTGTTGTTGTACTTGGTGAAGGATGGAAACTGGATGTCCTTTTTGTGGCATCCTTCTTTGCACAAGATAAACATTTTGGAAAGCTTCAAAGTGATGCAGATAGCTAGGAGATGTCAATGGCTGGGGGGAACTGGACTCTGCTGTCACAAACAGTACTGACACTTTGACTTAGATCCTTTATTTATACTCTCTGAATACTTCAGTCATCACTTCTGCAGTTTCTTTGAGATGGAAAATCCACAAAACACTGCCTAGGGGAACCAGAACTCGAGATTTTTTTATGAGGAAGATTTTTAATCCTGAAAAAGTAACTGAAAGCTTAATGAGAGTTTGTACCTGCAGAAAAGAGCTATGATCTCATATTCTCTGTTCCTATATTTTTTTTTATGAACAAATATTTTGGCACAATAAGAAGGAACATTAAGTGAGGCCACTCTATTCCTGAGTGTGTTTGGGTGAGGTTAATATTGTGACTCAGTCCTTGAGGGCTAGTACACTCTGAGCTGAAGGGGGTCACAGACATACTGGTTCTGAGAAGATATTCTGACTGAAAAAATGACAAGGTGACTGGTTTTCAGGCTGCTTAGAAATTGAGAGGCAGTTATTAGCAGTCTGGAGTACTGCAAAGTGAGCTATTTTGATTCAGCCATGGTTCTGATGAAAGGGTGCTCAGAAATTTTTCATGACTGTACAGTTGATGTTTAGCTAGTGCCAATTTTTCTGCTCCAAATTGATTTCTACATAGTGTTTTGTTGCACCATGCTGGCCATTTGCAGCTGGAGGAAGTGACATTTAATGCTGAAATGTTCCAATTCTGTTGAATGCAAGCCGTATGTACATCTAAATGAGAAAGAGACCTAGCTGATAGCTAGGCTCTATTAATGCTATACCTAAACCATTTGATAAGAAAAGTGATTTTTTTGTCTCATAAGCATCAAAAATATTAAATCCCGAGTGGCATCTTTTCCATTCTTTGGTACTCTCTCTTCTTCAGGTGTCTGGTTTGGTTGCATTCCAGTGCACTATATTTCTGGGGTTTCCACCTTCTACAAATGCAGATCAGAACTGCTGGAGTGGTTGCCACTTCATAAAATCCAGAAGGGGTTGGGGCTTCATTTCTGGGCTTTCTCATTTCGCTTTCACCAGATCTGGTTTTGAATTTTTTTCCCTCAGCCTGTCAGATGCAGTTTTCTGGTCTATGCAAAATTTGATGTGGTTTTGGAGTTGAAAGGTGCTTCATTTTCAGGACTGTGTCAGGGTTTTGCTGAACATCTGTTCCTCAAAAACAGATGGGTATCCAAAACTTTTAAATTTTGAATATATATTTTTCTCTTACTTGAGTATCACAATTCTTTCCTCATGTATTTATTGCCAGAATATAAATGTCTTGTGTTTCTGTAGTCTGAGTATGGTTAAAGTAGAAAGCCTTCATTTATTTCAGATATTTCACTTATGCTAAATGACAGCAAACTTTTTCCCTATTTTATTTTGGTGATGTCAGCAAAACATACTGGAGAGAATTTGATGGAATGCTTTGCAAAATGATGAAGGGGTTGGACCATCAAAGAGAGAAATGTCAAGAGGGCTGGGATTTAGTACCAAAGAGAGAAGCTTGTGGTGGAGTGGGGCAAAGGGACAGAGCCCAGCTCTCCTCAGTAGTATCCAGTGATAGGTCAAGGAGCAATGGGGCATAAACTGAAATAAAGAAATTCTATTTAAAAACTATAACCCCCCCCAAACTTGATTTCTAAAGGAAAAGTCCTATTGCAGGAGATTACTTGAAGTGGCAGGTTAGCTGAGCTTTCTGGAGGCTTGGGTCAGTAGACAGGGCATTGTGAGACAGAGGAAAAGGGTTGCTCTGTGGTACCAGTTTAGTATTTGGCTTGTAGAGAACAGCTACTGCTCTCTGAAGTTATTCCATATTTCACATTCACATCAATCCACATGATGTGAAATGAGTGCCTCAAGCTTATCTCTGTATCTTTGAAGTCTCTTTCTTTCTATGCTATTTAAAGCAGACTGGTGAAAAACAACCTGTAGAAGCACAGTTCAGAAAAGATGTGATAGAAAGAAATGAAGAGCCACATGCTGGAAGTTAGGAAAGGACCCCAACGTATCTTTGGTGTTAAAATGTTTTTATAAAGGGAGAACTTCTATCTGAAAATTTTGAAGGTAGCATGGAACCTGACTGTGATGATATTGGGTTTAGTGCCATTCTGTCAGGATGTGCTCCCTCTGAGTAGCTGCATGGCCAGCAGCTACTGATTTTATTGTGCTGGGCTCTTTGGAACCTTTACTTTGCTCTCCCAGTGCCATTCAGAACCAGGGGCATCAATAAAAGCCAGCTCTATCCAGAGAAAATGGAAGTGGTGCAAGTGTGTGCTGAGAAGCCCCTCAGCAACTTTACAAAACAAAAGCATTGGCCTAGCACCCTCTAGCATCCCCTTCATTATCTCTCCCTCTTGTTTAATTCCCCTTCTCCCTATCCCTGTGCGAGAAAAGCTGTTTTCATACTTTCTGGGGGTTTTTGTGTGTATCACTATGAGATAGGAGGCAGAAGTGGCAGCTGGAGGAAAGTCTGTGCCATGTGAGACACCTTTTGTGCCAGGTGGACTGATCAGAAAGGGGGAGCAGGGCGACTTCTCAGAACTTCTCTTGCTGTGCAAGGGGCCAAGTGTGATCGCCAAATGTACACTAGTTTTCGGATTTTGAGACCAAATGCGGTCCTCTCCAGGCACANCGGGGCCAAGTGTGATCACCAAATGTACCAAATGCGGTCCTCTCCAGGCACAGAGGGGGCAAGAGTTAACTATTTTTCTTCTGCTCTTACCTTTGTGAATGAACAGCTTCCCAAAACAACATTCTTCTCAGCCAGCTCCAAAGCATGTGAAGAATCTTATGTATTTTACACACCCAAGGGAGCCAAGGAATAAAATTGCTTTCTTATCTTCCAGCCAGTGGACAAGGAACAGGCTTTGGCTCGGAAAGCATCTGTTGTTAACATGGAGAACTTCAAAAGGCAGTATGCTAGAAGGCGATGGAAGGTATGACAGCAAGCCTTTAATCCTTCACATGTAAGGACTCCCAAGCCTGATGGGATCCAAGAGCAAGTTACAGCTCCAATGTAAAACTGTGCTATGCAGTAGATAAATGAATGTGTTTGGATATGTCAGCTCTGCAGATGTGTGGTCAAATTTTCATTCTTCCCTCTCTCTGTAGCTCACTTACAGTATTGTCTCATTGTGCAACCACTTATCTCGTTCACTGGTGAAAAGGGTCCTACTACAAGATGAACATTTGGTAGGTACATTTCTTAAAGGACTGATTTTATTGTGCTGGGTGGGATTTTTGCTGTACTTAAACAGATGTGCAGCCCAATGGGATGGCAATGGTTTTGAGGGAAATCAAAACCTATGTCTTATGGACCTTTAATGCTGCTGTGACAGAAATGTTGGGCAAGAGAGCTGGTGACTCTATAAGCTGTTTAAGTTCTTGCCCCATTTATTCTGTAAGGGAGCAGCATGAGGCTGCTGTTGTTTGGATCATGCTGTCTGACCCACAAATGAGCAGCTGTGGAGGGACTCGCTGCTGCTGCTCTTGTGCCCAGCTGTGTGACAGAGGGTGGGGAACCCTGCAGTGCCTGTGACCTTCTGGAGTGACACCCTGTGAGATTACTGTGAGCTACACTTTCTCAATAGATGACATGCTAAGATTAGAACATTGTATTTCAGAGTATGTTATATCATTTTCATGACTAAAACGTTGTGGGCTTTGTCTTACAGAGAAACTGTGAAAGTGACGGTGAGGATGTTTCACAAAGAAAAGCCACTCCTCAGAGGAGAAGCAGCATATCATAATGTGAGGAGAAATTCACAGGCAGGAGGCAGATGAAACATTTGTCCTTGCTGAAAAAAGCAGCCCTGACAGCAGACCTTGACTTCTTGTCTGAATCCTTGGTATGAGGTTTTTCACTTCTCCCAACTACACCAGCACCTGGAGGATGGAGGATGTTACCAAATGCCAACTGAGCATTCTAAAAACTTGGGAACTGAGATTGCTGGGGAATGCCACAGCACAAGCACCAACTGGAGTGCTCATACCTGTTGGGTGTTTCAGTGGTGCTTTGATATATTTATAATATCAACAGAACTCAGGACATAGACTTTCTACTGGTAATTCACATTCTGCACAGTGCTTAAGACAGTGTACATTAGTATTTCAGCCAGGGAAATTGTCACTGAATCTTAAGGAATTTCTTAAGGAATTTTTTTAATACCTTTTTTTGTTAATAGCATAAATATTTGATAACAAATATCTGTCAGGATTTGTTAGCTGTGTGCAGGACTCCGCTGTTGCGGTCATTGAAGGGAAGTCACGGTGCCATTGCACATCATTCCAGGTATGAGGCTTGTCAGAGTTGGGCTGATGGTTGGACTAGATGATCTGAAAGGTCNGGAAGTCATGGTGCCATTGCACATCATAACATTGATTTCACAATCAAGTTCAGTGCTGCACTAAGAATGATGCTCTAGCTGTTGTCCTTGGCTGAAGACTAATGCAGATGCCATTGGTGAGACACTGGAACAGGTTGCCTGGAGAGGTTGTGGATGTCCCCTCCCTGGAGTTGGACCAGGCTGGACAAGTCACTGAGCAACCTGGTGTAGTGGGAGGTGTCCCTACCCATGGCAGGGGGGTTTGGAGCTAGATGATCTTTAAGGTCCCTTCTAATGCAAACGGTTCTATGATTCTGTGATTTTGGATGAGAAAGAGAAGAAAATTCTGTAGTGACTTAGATGCACCCAAATTGATTCTTACAGAACGATGGCAAGAGGCTTCACCGAAGCGGGTCATTTAAAAAATCAAGGAATATGAAGAAGTCTTTATTAGAGTTTGTTTTAATTTATTGTCAGCAAATTGGCTATTCATTAGCACCTGTTTATATAACTGCTATTCACACACAACCCAAACTTCAAATGTCTGTTTTCAGTCAGGAGGTTGTATCCAAAATTGAGGAAGTAAGCACTTTGGTGTTGATGTACCTTCTTGTGCTAGGAAGTTGCACCATCATAACTATATTAGTTTCTAAGCCAGCATTATTCAATTGGTCCCAAAAATGTGCACAGACTAGATTATTTTATCGCTGAATATTTTAATTGTTAGATGTTTATATTTATTTTGACATTTAATAAATTAAAGATCAGAAAGCAGTCCTACTAGATACAGCTTCAGATTGACAAGGAAACTTGTTTGGTTGTTACTTCTAGGCTGAGGTTTTAGAGGAACTGGTGTTGAAATGCAGTGTCAGATTTATTTTGCTTCCAGTTTCTAAGAAAGAAATTAAAATATGCTGCTTCTATTTGTAGCTTTCTTATCCTTGCTTAGGCAGAGACTAAAATGCAGTTGATGAGAAAGTATTTCTGTGAAAGGAAGGAAATGTATGGGCAGCTCCTGGTGAGAAAGGCAAAAAGTGGGATTTGAAGGAAGAAACAAATAATGGAGATATTGTTGGAAAAAAGCAATGGAGAAGAATGAGTATGAAGGGATTTGTAAGGGAGTGGACTGGGAAGGTCAAAGAAGAGAAAGAGGATGTAGGTGTAGGAACTGTGGAAGCAGGAAAATGAGTGTTTTGTTAAATATGATGCTGCTTTTTGATACTATTTATTTAGTTTTCTTTTATTCCATGTCTTGTGGTGCCACAGCCTGTGATGTGTGCCTGATCAAAAATAAGGGAGCAAGGTGCTGGATTCTCTTACTATTCAATTAAAAGGGAGCATTTCTGAGTTTTCAAGGCAGAATACTCAAACTGTCTAATTTCTTGTAGTAATATATATTAATATATTTATTTATATATAGCAGTAATGCATTGTTTCACTGTCTGGAGGAAATCTTTCATAAATAGAACACTGAAAATATGTACTTGGGGAAAAAAAAGCTGCCCAGCTTACCTCCCAAATTTTGATTCCTGCTTTTCCTGTCCAGTGCACTCCTGGTCTATGGAAAAACAAATAAATTCAGAGCCAGTGGTATTTTTCTGATTTCCTCTAGTTTCAAAACACTTTCAGTTTCCAAATTAGAGAGTTCAGAATGTGTGCATTAATCAAACTTCTGACAATTAAGCTTTGATAAAATAGCTGTAAAGTAGTGGCATCATCATTGTGCTCTCCTAGAGAGGAGGTCATTCTTCGGGAAAATCTTCGCAACTACTGAGCAGGATGGGATGCAGCAGTGAGGCAGACAGAGCAAGGCAGTGTGAAGCTATGTGCTCCAGCTTATTAATCAATTCTACATTAATAAAAGATGCAAGGTAGCATTTCAATGAAGACATTACAGACATTTCATGGTGTCTGGTCCTCAGTCACCTTTGTACTCAGATTCAACTGAGGACAGGACATCTCCTGCAGGAGCACACCATGATTGTATTCTCTCTTCTCAGGGCTAATATGTCATTTATTAGGAATTTTTAATGTGATTCTCTCCCCCTCCCCAAATGTGCTGTCCTCTATATTATCTCCCTTTGATTCCAGTGTGGTAGAAATTCAGTCCCACCTCAAGCGATGCACACTCTGCTTACATACAAGACTGGAGGACACCTTCTTGGTGGTGGGGTGAGCTTTATTCTTTACCTTTGGTGGGTTTTGAGGAACAACAAAAAAATTCCCTTTATTAAGTACAAGTAAGCACGAGATGGTGAGGTGTGGGAGGGCAGACAACAGTTTGTGTCTGAGATTACTTTGTGGGGGAGAAGAAAACCAACTATTTTCTGTGTATTATTTTTAAGCAGTAGAGAGTCAGGAGATGTGAGAAGTGATAGTCTGGGAAAAAACCCAAATGTTTTTATTAAAGTAAGACTATTTTTGTTTCAACAGTAATATTTTTAAATCTGTGTGTCTCTATTTTTATTAAGAGAAATACTGATTTATTAAATATATATGTATATTCTTGGAAATACTGCAAAAAAATGACAAATATATTTGTTTCTCTGATTTTGCTAATAAAACTTGGCAAAGCAGGGTGCGTGGAGTGTCTTTTCTCTCTCCCCACATGCTGGGCTCAGCAAGGTAAAAGCAGAGTGGAGCTGCCTTGTCCCTCTGCAAGGTCACCACCAGGAAACCCCAAATGTACCCCACGGGAAGTGCTGATTTTGCTGCACTGGAGAGGGGCAGGAATCCTGGGACAGCTGGTAGGTGAGAGCCGTGACCCTCTGAGGACAGGCTGAGGCTTGTTCAGCCTGGAGAAGAGAAGGCTGCGGGGTGACCTCATTGCAGCCTTTCAATACCTGAAGGGAACCTACACCCAGGAAGGGAGTAAACTCTTTGAAAGGGCTGACAATAGCAGGACTAGGGGAAATGGATCCAATTTGAAGGAGGGATGATTTAGATTGGATGTTAGTGTAATAATCATAATATGCAAAATTTGATTAAAATGAGAAGGGGGAGTCTAAGAAAATTATGATATAAAACAATTATGAAATAGACATCTTATCCCAGACCATTGATGAGACAATAGGAGGCAATGAAGAGCTTACCCCACCTACGGGAAACATCCCAGAGCTGGGGAATCTCATACATTACTTGACCAGTGAAATGCAAAGTAATTGCCAGATTAACACAGATTCTGTAATCTGGGAAAGCACTTCTCTCTCTTGTGTCCCCTACATCACAACATTTGCAGGAAGAAAAGCCCAGGGAAAAACAAACAGGACTGAGACCCCAAGGTCCTGCAGATTTCATTGTGGAAATGAAGATTTGAGAAATCAGAAATCAGCAGCTCAAATCCACCAGAAGCAGAAAGTCAAATCTGGGGCAACAAGCATGTTCACCCATGAAGCTTTCACATGGTAAACAGACAATGTTTGCAAAGGCACAAAAG
>VZTY01032593.1:49808-122508 GCA_013400935.1 Turnix velox
CCTGGTCTAGTGGGAGGTGTCCAGGTCTATGGCAGGGTGGTTGGAACTTGATGATCTTTAAGGTCCCTTCCAACCCAAACTATTCTATGATTCTATGATTCTATGTCATGCCTAGCCTGTCTTTGTTTAGAACAGTTCATGCTTATGTAGCTTATGTTCTGAATTAAGAGAAGAATAAGCAGGGTGTATTTACACCACTGAACCTTTTTTCTTCTATAAAACTCTACTGGAAAAGAAAAAGGTAATAAAAGTCTCTTTAACCTGAAATAAGAACAAAACAGTACCTGAATGGCACAAAAATGACATTGCTGCCTGCAAGTCTGGCCTTGACTTTCAGTGTCTTTTGGATGGGCAGTCCATGCTCTTCATGCCAAAATCTGCACTGGAAGTCTGTTATGCCTCTGCTTCAAGGAGGTTTTGTAATTAACAGTTATTAAAATACTTATGACCTGTTGTGATCTGAAGTATCTGTTTCTCCCTTCATCAGCTATTGTTACTGCTCATGTTTGCTTGTCTTAGTAAGTTTTGCAGCAAATGATCTGCTGGAACTTTGAAAGACCCTGGGCAGAACAGTGTTAATTTGGGAGAATGGATCAGTTGAAAACTCAGTTTTACTTATTGCATTTATAATATTAGTGCTTACTTAATAGCAGCTTAAGATACTTTATTTGGTAACAAAGGAAATGTAAAAATGTTGAGACAGACATTTTTTTTCCCCACAGCCTTTTGTGCATTTGTTTTGCTTATCAGCTAACAAAAGATTACATAAAAATTTCTTTTAAAAGTTTTAAAAAACCTCCAAATTCACAAAAAATAGAGTTATGAAAAGTGAAAAAGTATTATGTGCTTTCCAAATAGATTTTTGTTACATATCTGCTTTTTAATCAAGCTGCTATGATGTTTAGGCTTATCCTGTACTTGAGAGCTCTGTGTAATTATTGCTAGAAGAAAAATCACATTACTATCTTAGTATTATTATAATTATGTGAAGCAAACGTCTTTATCCTCTTAAAATTTTTCATTTTGATTACTTTTTGGAAGTTTCATGTGCTCCATTGAAAGTCTGTCACTTATCAAACTCTTCTTAGGCACTATGTGCCAGATGTGTGGTTTGCACCCAACTGCCTACTAATTCTTAAGTACCTTGCAAGTGACAAATCAACTGAAAATTACATGTACAGTAAAAATGCAGATAGGACAGTGGTTTCAAGGGCAGATACATCAGACAGTTACGTGGACAGCTACAAAATTTTAGATATCTTACAATCCTGATGATAAGGATCAGCAGAACAGAGATATGACATAATACAAATTTGTCTGGTCTTCCAATTTAGTGGTAATTAAAGCATAAAAGAACTCAGTAAATTTACAATGTTTTATCTAAAATCTCGTACCATGACTGTAATGATGATATCTGAGCACCTTTTAGTCACTGCTTTCATTGTCATATGCAGTATTCTTATAATGATTAGCAGGAAAATGATCAAGTTGATTTATTTAGGTTCTTGCTCAAAAAAAATCACTGGTGATCATGAAAAAAAACCCCCATTTATATTATTTCTAAACATGGGCTTAAAATCTTAGCTTCTGTCTCTCCAGTAACTTCAGGAGAAGTTAAGCATTGGATTCCTTTGTAGCACACAATTCAGTGTGAGAAGCTGGTGGTCATTTGGTAGGTGTTATTTTTGTTCTTGGATTCAGTGTCCAAAGATATTTTGTGACATTGTGTATTTGGAATTGCCCCATCTTTGAAGCAGTATAAAGCTGCAGTCCAGATGCCCTCTAGATCCTTTGTGAGGATGGTTGTTAGCTGTGGGAGGCTGGCCAGTTTCCCATTTCAGTAATTGCTCTCAGCATGCCTGAGATGTGCCCTACTGTTTCAGAGGGATGCAGTGTTTTCTTGTTTCCTGCCCTATATTGTCCTGTAGTTGTGTTCCTGTGTCATGTTTGGATGTGAAACCATTTTGCAGCACGGCCTGATTCCTCATTATTTTAGAACGGAGAAGAACCTTTAGAACTGAATTAAAGGCCTGACGTTGAGCTCTCTGAAAGATGGGAGCATGCTCTTCTGAAAGGTCTTTGACCTATGCTGCTCTGTCTCTCCATTTAGATCTGATGACACCTGACCTTCTTTGCAAAGCCTGAAAATCCTTCTCAGCAGCCTGCTTCAAGGGAAGAGCCCCTGCCTGTGCTCTGTCTGTTGCTGTAGATTTCTGCTTGTCTTGCCTCAATATGGCCATGGCTCTTAATCCCAGAGCATATTAAAACAGCCAGGAATGGAATGAGCACTGGTTTGAAGCTTCAGATGTTCCATATCAGTCCCTGCAAAGATGGACAGGCAGGTACCATCCCTCCTGCTCTCCTTGTTATTTCCCTATTGTTGCACCTTGTACATAATAACCTGTACTGGACTCTGGCACAGCTTCACCCCAAATAATTGCCTGTCAGGGCATGGGACCCTAAAATAAACCCAGAGAGCCAGGTCAGGTCAAGGGTAGAAGGGTGCAGGAGGGCATCACCAGCAGTCTGGTACTGTTTCACAGAGTTTCTTCCCCAGGACTTAACGAGCACTAATTGGATAATATGCAGGGAGCTTCCTCTTTGCTTGGGCCACCATGACTTTATTTTTGCTTTTAGATGGGCATAGTGTTGGTGATCTCTGTTTCTTTCTCTATTCAGGCTAGTGTGCTTACAAAAACTGGCCAGTGATACTGTGTGTCATATTTTTCCTCCTTATACCCTGTCCTTTGAAACCTGGAGGCAAGATACCGGAATGTTTTTTCAGGCTACCATGTCTTTCAGGATTAATTCTCCCTTTTTTATCAATGCTCTGAAGCCATAGGTGTGAATTTTTGTGAGGCGGCAGCTAAAGGCTTGTAATTTCTTACTGTGAACCCATGTCTGTAGTGATGATGCTCCCAACTAGCTATGTAAAAATAGTCTGAGCAGGTGACACCATTCTCAATCCATATGTCCAAAATTGCCTTCTTGTGAAACCACTGCTGCAAATGCTACTTCTCAATTACCTTCTGTAGTTGATTGCTAGTTTTCACAGTTGTTACTTGTAGCTTTTGTTTCTTGGAGAACACCCTTATGTGCAGGTTGCAAACGTGATTAAAGTTTCCAACTTGCTTTAACTGCCTTTACTGCTTTCAGTTTTGTCAGATAATGATTATTGTATCTCTTATAAGCTGTTACCTAGTGACTACTTTTTTAAATTATGATTTTCTGTTGTGAACGTTAAAAATTCCTCTGGCATTACATGAAGCATAATACTAGGTTTGTATTGTTTTATTTGACTGTTGCATGAAAGAGTGATGTCAGTTTAGATTTTAATTCCTTTGATCCTTGTAGTTTGTTTCTTATAACATCTGTTATATAGAAGATGGAGTTTAGGATGTTTCTTGGAGTGGTATCTCCCAGTGTTAGAATAGTTTGCTCTTCTGTACTGCTTTACATCCTACAGGTCTGATATACTTCAGGCATTGAAAATACTGGAGACAAAATGCCAAGCTAACTCATTCCAGTGCTTCACTAGTCATCTTTGTTGTACCCAGTTGCTTCTGGAGTCTCTCCTATACTTGAGGCTGACATTAACTAGCATTAAACTATGCCATGTTGTATCTTCAAGCAGCTGGATCACACAGGTTTCTCAATGCTAAGCCCAAACACCAGATGTCCCCCCACCAGTTAAAGGCAGTGGCTGCCAGACTGTGTATCCTGAGCAGGGGACAACTGGAATGAAGCCTATTTGCAATGGACTGCAGATGGGCTGGTTCAGGTGCTGGCAGTCGTGAGAGGAAATTGGGCAATGTCATTGAAAAGGGGAAAGAGTTGTGGGTTAGGGAAGAAGGGAAATAACATTGATGAGAAGTGGGGAAGGGTCACTATTGCATAGTGGGGGGGAACAAAGTTTAGAGAGGTGGAGGTGATGGTGGGGGTTTGTGCTCATCTGCTGTCTTGTAGCAGTTTCCTGATTAGTACTTTCTAGTATAATAGACATTTTTATATCTATGGCACCATAGCAAGGGAAAAGAGATGTCTAGTGTCATTCCTGTGTCACTATGCTGAAACTTGTCTTTTTGGTATGTTTTATTCCATAGCTTGGGATTTGATCCTGGCACCAACATTCATCACAGCATAGCTTAACTTTGAAATATGAATGTGAGAGCATAACCAAAAAGGATCTTAAAACCTCTGCCTCACTTCAGAGGCTGGCACACCAGATAACTAATTATACGGCAATACGGTAAACTCTACATGTGGTAGCAGAGAATACGAACTTACTGCTTCAGATGATTGCCTAAATGGATTTCTAAGCTCACTCAAAAGTGCTCCTTTCAGAGTTTTATTGTCACTTTTGGTGCTTCCTTCATCCTTTAAATTGTTCTTTCTTTGTCACCCTGACCGGCATTGGGATTGCTTATACCAAATCCTGAACGTGTGACTAAACACACGTCTCTTACTAGAGAAGAAATAACACAGTTAAAGAGACTAAAGTTTAACCATTTATTTGCTACACCTATTTAAAAATTATTAAGATAGGTCTTTGTTGACTTTTTAATTTCTGGATAAATTAGGAAAGAAATGTCTGAGTCATCACGTAGCCTGTTTGCAGGAGTTTGCCACAGTGTATTGACTGGCTTCTTGCCTCATCCTCCTTGGAGTTTATTGTGATTTTTTTTCCTTTAATATTTAAAAAATGTATGCACAACATGAAGGCATGAGTTCTAAGGCTTATCTTATATGGCCTGTCTGACTGTAGGGCTGGGTGAGGTTTTGGTGGTTTTAATTTGAGGGGAATGTTGTTCGTAAGTGCACTTTCTAAAGAGACCCTTTAACCAGTAGTGAAAGAACAGATGGAAATAGGTGCCTTGAGGCAAATAGCATCAATGCTAGTTATTTACCAGCATAAGTAGGTTGAGACAGGATTGCACTCTAATTGTTACAAATGTGTTGGTTTTGCACTGACATGTTTATTTCTTGAAATGTTTGTTAGTGTTTCACAATTAAATGTTTTGGTTCATCTCTCTTGTGAATGGTTTAGGGCTAAATTCGATATGGCAAAAAGGAAATGTTTGTTGTTTGCTCTGTGATAGTCTGTCAAGTTCAGGACTTCATGGCACATTCTAATCCAGGATTTGGAGTTAAACTGTAGCATTTGGTTGTGGAAGCTGGATTTGAGTTCCTGCTCCAATTTATACCCCGAAATGCCAGTATAACCTTGAAAATATTGCTAATTCTGTCTAGGCTTCGTTATTTACCTTTCTGAAGTGAAGGTATTGGCGGTGCTCCTCTTTGTGGTGTACATTTTGAAGGTGACCTTCCATATCTATTTTGTTGGAATTTTCTTTCCCCAGTAGCAGTGAGGTATTGTGGTTGCAGCTCAGAATGCCATGTGGGAGAGAAAAAAGAGCAATGCTTGAACTGAGCCTAGGTCTTTTTAAAAACACCAGTATGACCATGTTTTTTCTTGTAAAAGTAGCGTATTAGCTAACATGTGGAGCGGGAACACAACCTGTACTGGGATGAGATCATTAGCCTATTTATACTTTGTGTTTTCTACATATTAGGGAAAGTAAATTCCTTTTGAAAGGCACAGGAGAGTATCATTTGTGTTGTGATGCTTGCTGGAAAAAACTGAATGCAAGAACAAATAGAATGAGAGGAAGTGTGAAAACAATGGGATAAGGGAAAAGTGTTTTTAGACTTACAGAGTAGTCATTGATTCATGAAAGAAGGAGGATAATTCCTCATTGTATGGCTTTCAGACAACAGTTAGAATATTCACTTCCAGTTAAAGACTAGAAAAATATCAATGAACTGACAAGACTAATAAAAGTCACTAAGAAGCAAGGCTAGGGAACCAGCGGAATAACTACGAGTCAAAGAGGAAAAAAACCCACATAGTTTAATAAATTAATGGAATGGATCACAAGCTTTTAGAGCTGGAAGTAGCAGCTGGAGCTGCTGTTTTTTTCTGATAAACTCAGGAAAACATTAATTGTTTCCAAAGCTCAAGTTCAGAAAAAGGAATTGTGGGATGAAAATAGGAGTAGAATTTTCTTCCCAAATTTTTTTTTTTTTTAAAGTTTTGTGTTTGAGAAACTATCTCTTTGAGAAAAGGGAATAAATCACCATTTTAGGAATGCTAAGCATTACATTAGAGTATGCTGTACAGACACAGTATCTTTCAGACTTTGGGTATCACAATTACCTGTGACGATGGTGTTTGAATGTTGTTATTTTTGAGGATAGCTTTAATAGCATCTGTATTCTGCAAGGAAAAATCAATCACAACTATAGGAAAGCGCATTTTTTCCAAGGCTTAATATTTATTCATGACTTAGAAAACTAGTCTTGTTTTCCAGACTTTATGAACTAAATGCTGCTTGCTGAAA
The DNA here is from genome assembly GCA_013400935.1 of Turnix velox. Taxonomy (NCBI): domain Eukaryota; kingdom Metazoa; phylum Chordata; class Aves; order Charadriiformes; family Turnicidae; genus Turnix; species Turnix velox. The sequence goes on from VZTY01032593.1 coordinate 56,210, forward strand.
GAAATCATGCATGGAATATTGCTTGGAACAAATGTATTAAAGCACAGTAATATGTTGCATTTATGAAAACAGTAGTTTGAAAGCAAGTTTTACATCTTACTAGTCACATTATGCCCATCTGGGAGAAGAATAAATAGGAAAGGTGACTTGTTCGAGGTTAGGTGGCCTCGATGGAAATAATGGAAGCTTTCTGTTTAACCTGAGGCCTCTAGATAAACTAACTGAAGTTTTCCTTTTCTCCTAATGGAATTGGAGGCTGGATCAATGCCGCAATAAACATTTATTAAAATTTTAGTCTTTATTCCTTAACCTACAGAAAATTTTAATCTTTATTCCTGAAATTTTCCACCTTTCTGGAATTTCCTTGAAGCAAAGTAGAACACTAGTATTTGCCAGAAATGGCTCGAGTATTATTTTGCTGCTGAGTTTAGTTTCATGTGATGCAACTCTTCATAAACATTAACTTGTGGGTGCTCCTTTTTGGAACAGCGGTAGGTTTGCTCTGCATGGGCACACATCTCTTGCGTACTACATTTGGCAGTCCTCCAGTACATCCCCCTTTGTCCTGCCAAGACCAACCACTCTGTTTGCTTCTGCTGCTCCAGGACCATGATAGCTGGATAACCTCTCTGCTTTAAATGCAAAAGGACAACTAGTCTCAGACTGTTTGCAACCATGTGCTCCAGTAGTAAGCACAGAGGTGATGCGAGAGCTCTGTATTGCATCTTTTCCTCCTTTCCACCCACTGGTCTCTGCTTGACTTCTTGCTGTGGTGGTGGGTGAAGCACTTGTGACAAGTACTTTTCTTTTTCTAACTGTATTGCTATATGGGTATAAATGTGGGGCACAGTTGCAGGATTGTGCAATAGTGGTTCTTAAAGTAGAGCACTGAAACTCACTTTCAAGGCCCTGATGTTATTATGGCCAGCTGGTAAGTCTGCAGGTGGGGAGTGACAATCCTGTGGATGGTACTTTGATTATTGGTGGTTTATTGTTTTTGTAGTCTCCTTATGCATATAGTTATTATGACTCTGTTTAAGCTGTGCTTTTACTGTACACTGGATGTTAGCATATTGAGCTACTGTGAATTACTACTGCTTTTGAAGTTCTGATAGTTTTGAAGTTCTGATAGTGATGATAGCCTTGCTACACATATTCAAAATGTTTTTGACCCATGTTTGAATTAGTTCAGAATTAGTCTTGTGTATGAATTACTTAGTTGTTTATGTATAATCCTTGTATTCACCCCTTTATAGTACCACTCATTGTCTTTCAGTGCAAACCTCTCCTGTTTTTTTCCCATTTGTTCCTGCTGTATTTCCTGGTTTTGTCTGACCAAGGGCATTTTTGAAGTACAGAATCATGTTTTACCCAGACTAGTTTGTAAGAATGTGAAAAAGTTACCAGCTAGCTAAAGAGAGAGATTCGGTTGATGTTCTGAATATCTTAAATTTGAGGTTACTTCAGATTGGTTCTTTCTCTGCATTTTACAGTGTGTAGGGATCCAACAGTAGGAGGAAAGTAACAGAACCACCTGCAATCCTGAGCCCTAAAAGTGCTGATTACAGAGCAGTGATGATTTGTACTAGGTAAGAGCCAGCTGGCTTTAGATTGCTTTCTAATAAATAACAGGTAGTATGGCTCAGCTTGTTATGAATGGGAAGTGCTGTGCACAACTGTCACTCCAAAACACGAGTCAGAAGATGAGTGACTGACACAGATGCATGTATTTCAACGTCTTCACATTTGGCATCCCTGCTTAGGCAAAATATTCTATCAATGCTCCCTTCACCTGCCTTGAATCCCCAAGAAAAGAGTTAGTGTGGTGATGAGTAACAAAAAGAAGACATCCGTGAATACTATTTTAAGCCTATCATCAGTTTTTCTATAGATTGGTGGGGCTGGCTTAGTCATGTTTCTTAGCATTTGCAACTGCTTCTTCTACACCTGAGCAGTGACTGACATGAGCTCAGTTCCTCATCACCTGATTGGTGAACTTAACTTTTTAAAATATTTTTCTTTTTGGATTCTGTGAACTCACTTGCCAAGTATTTTGCCTTTGAATGAGATTTCACAGGGAGGGGATTGTTTCAATACTTTATTGGGATGAGTATGCAATTCAATACTCATGTATTTTTGAGCATTAAGAGCAGTATTTACTTTGTCAAATTGGGGTCCTGGTCTAGTTAGTAGCTGCTCAGGCAGATAATTTTGGTTTTAATAATGCTCAAGAGTGACAAACCTTTACCCACACAGCCCTAATTACAAATATCTAGTCACGGAGCTTATGTTCTGTGTAATTTGTTGCTGGTTTGAGCTCTTTCTTTTTTCCTATTGACCATGACAGGCAGTACAGAAACATCCAGTGTCCATTATTATAATTGTTGTCCCATTTCTATGTAAAAAGATTTGAGTCACATCCACAAACATATAGACTCCTTTCATTGCCGTGACAACAGCAAGGCATGCCAATGATAAAAATGTGTATTGGAAGAAGAGTCAGTAAAAGCAAAACACAGTTAATAGAGAGATTTAATATATAAATCCTATTCTCTGTAACGATTCAAAATTATCCTGCACTGTGGAGAAGAAGTTAAGAACATGCCCTAGATAAAAAGCATTGTCTAACAGTGAATGTTGGGTCTTGTCCTAAGCACTTGCACTACAAAAAAAAATCTGACAGAAACAGTGATTGGTCATGGTCTGGGTATAATGTCCGTATCAGAAGAGGATAGAGTTAAATGGGGTTACTGAAAATGAAGGATAATACCTAACAGTTTTAGAAAAACTAAGACATGATGTTAAAGTGCACATTGTTCTTTCATTATCTTTTCTCATCATTGCTTAGGATTAGAAGTACTTTTGATGAGATTACAGACAATACATGACAGGAAGTCACTTTTGCAAAACAGGTATTGTAGAGCTGAATGCTAGTAGAAATCTGCCTTAGTTTAAGTGAAGCTGGGAAAGAGGAAGGCTGGGAGGTGGTACTTGAGAGATCTGCAATCATCAGGAGGGAGCACAGAGCTAGTGGAGGTTGTATCTACAGCCTCCTTTGCCTTGAAACATGCATGATTATATGGGCTTTCTCCTGGCCTCCCTCTGTGCTTTGAACCTAAGATGGAGACTGTCTTGGAAATAGAAGCAAAGCATTAAGATCTTGCAGTCAGGGGATTATCTTCTAAACTCCAGAAATCCATTGGTTTTGAAAATTTATCCTTGCTGTGAAGAAGGGAGGCAAGATGACGTTGCTTTCTGAGGAGCTGTGATTCAACCTTACATGGCCTATGTCTGGGTTCTCCCATAAAATTCTTGTCAACTTTTTTTTTGTTCTTTTTTTTTTTTTTTGCACTGTTAATACATAGCTGCAGATGGCTGGAGGGCTAATCTTTCCTTACATGTGTCCTCAGAGTGCTCAGAAGAGTTTCGGGAGCCCTCTGCAGTTTCCAAATGGTAGAAGTGCTACATTTTCATCCCGTGATAAGTTTGGCTCTCAAATGAGGTGGCTGATTTCTACTGACAGTGGTAGGCAGTGCCAGAGCAAATGTAGATGTTGTTCCCCTTATTTGTAGCCTTACTTTTAGAACTATTGGTACTGCTTTTGACTAGGATGCTCTTGGCTTCAATTGAGTTCTCAGAAATTTTTAGAATATTTGTCCATCATTAATACCAAATGTTAATAGTTGTTGTCTAATAAACAAGCTTCATGTGAGAATTCAAACAGATAAATTGCAGTGGTCCATTGGGGGAAGTTGGAGGCTCTCCATGGATTGAAAACCTTATGAAGATTGGATATGCCAAAATGGATTTTCCTTTATTAGACAGCATGCTGTTTTGCAACAGTAATAATCAGAAATTACATGGTCAAGATTTTCAAGACATTGTAGCAAATTAAGATACTTTGATTACAAGTCTATATTATACTTACCATGTAAGTTTAAAAAGATACATATTTGAAAATGATGGGAAAATTTTTCTCATTTAAAAGATTACTATTAATTTCCTTTCTTGATTCTTCTAATGCATTTGTTGCCTTGGGTCCCTTTCTTGAGAGTGACTGCATAGTGTCTCCAGTGTAATCATAGAATCATGGAATAGTTATGGTTGGAAGGGACATTAAAGATCATCGAGTTCCAACCCCCCTGCCATAGGCAGGGACACTTCCAACTAGATCAGGCTGCTTCTGAAAACAGTGGGCCTCTCTGGAAGTGGAGAAACATCTGCACATAACCAAATTGCAAGAGGAAAGTCCTCGACTTGCAGAATTGAAAGGTGATTGAAGCGTTGAGACCTGACAAAAAGTGCAAGCAAACCTTGCTGCTGTATGAACTTAATATCTAAGTGCACCTAACTTAAAAACATTGAACATATGCAAACCTAAGAAGTTCCTTGAGCCACTACGTGGCTGTTGGTGGAGCCTGCAAGCTAAAAAACCTGCTGTTAATGATAAGGCTTGTCTCATGCTATGGTTGACGTAAGCCTGTGGGTGTGGGGCATGTTGAAGAGTACGTAGTGTGTCTGTTCATTCTACTTTCTGCTCTGTGGAATGGCAAATCTGCTGGTCTTTTCTGAATTAAATGTATTTTGATATATCTGTTGAAATTTTAAAGTTTATTTCTTATGCAGCATCCTTTAACTGGCATGTTTTAAATACTTACAGAGGGCTTTAAAACATTTTTAGAATTTTGGTCTGTTTTTTTTTTTTTTGAAGCTTGAGTGGGGCAAAGACAACTTTCAAGGCAAGCAAACGTGATTCTTTATATCAAAGCAGCAAAGAATTATGAATCCATGTGTAACTTTTTAGGGGGACAGAATAAAGAGTTGTGAATAGAATCATAAAATGGTTTGGGTTTGAAGGGACCTTAAAGCTCATCTAGTTCCAACCCCCCCTGCCATAGGCAGGGACACCTCTCACTACACCAGGTTGCTCTATGCCTCATCATATAGCCTGGCTGTTAACACTTCCAGGGAGGGGGCATCCACAGCTTCTCTCAGCAACCTGTTCCAGTGTCTTACCACCCTTCACTGTAAAGAATTTCTTTCTTCTATCTAGCCTAAATCTCCTCTCTTTCAATTTACATCCATTATTCCTAGTCCTTCCATCATGTATTCTGTTAAAAAGTCCTACCCCTGCCTTTCTGTAGAATTCCCCCCTGAGCTTTCTCTTCTCTAGGCTGAACCCCAATTCCATTTGATCTGATTTTGGTTGGAACTTGTGTCATGAAGTACATGAGCCCCTCCACAGAGCTGAGCTCTACCTTTGGTAAATCCCCAACAGCTTTATACCACAGAATAAAATACTAGGCATGTGTGCTTTGGACTGAGAGGAGGATTGGGCTGAAGAGAGATGCAGTACAGAGAGGCTGTAGGATGAAGATATAAGGATGGGAACTCTGGTCCATTGGTACCAATTGTTTGAGGACAGCCATCACCCTGGGGAAGAAATGGCAGGAGTCAGCACGTGATCCTCTACAGCCATCAGCAGTCTAACAGTCATGGTGTTCTGGTAATCTGTGTATTTTTTTCTTTTTGTTTTTTTCCCTAGTCTCCTTTTTGTTCTCAAGTAAACTTTGTTACACAGTGTCTGGCAGCAGAACGTTCAAGTTGTGATTCTGTATGTAGTGTATAAAGAAATAATCTCTCTTTCACTTGATCTGAATGTGACATTGACCTGTTCCACTTGAGAGTCTCCAGCTCTCCTACTGGAAGAGAGGTAAACAACTGCTCCCTGTTTACCTACTTCAAATCACCAGCCTTTGTAAACTTACATTAGCCAAGGGCAGGAATATAATATATCCAATTGGACGCACTTTTCCTCTTCATTTTCTTCAGTCCTACAATTTATTTATTTTATTTAATTATTACCATGTGTACTAATTCTGTCATGCCATCCCGACCACACTATGGAACACAACCAACTGGTGACTCTGGTAGGGTATAACTGAAAGTTCTCATTGCTTTGTTTCTTGCCAGTGTGGCTTCACTGATTTTACCTAGTATGTCATCTGCCACCAGCTAAGCCTCTCATTCGTTTTTGATGGTGTATTTTTCCTCAAAATTTCAATTCCCACTGGCACTTGTTCCCTGTTGATTTTAAGCCAAAGCTTTCTTCAGTATACTCCTGCTCACAACCACCTGCTTTGCTTTTCTGCCTCCTTTCTCTCCCCACACACAGCATCCAGTTCTCCGCCTTTCAGTGACTTTCCAATACAGGTGCTCGCTCACTATCCTCATTCATCTCAATGAGATACTGCATTCTTCTGTTTTGGAGATTGCTTCATACAAAAGCAGTTTGGCCGTTACTTCTTGCACTTTAAAGGAACTATTAAATGAAGAATATATTTGGCAGTGGTTTCATTCCCATGGCTGCTTCCATTTTAACTGTTGCACAAGCTGCCCCTGCCCCGGAGTGGGGGTTCGCGCCCTGCTTCTGCCCACTCGCGGTGGCTTCTCCATGGCCCTGGCCACAGCGACCCTCGTGGGGCTGTGGAAAGCCGCCGCGCCTGTCCCCCTGCTCGGCAGCAGCCCTGTGCCGCTCTGCTCGGCTCAGGCGCTAACTTCGCCGTCCCTGCCCGGAGCTGGCTTTACCGCACGTCCGGCCCTGGCGAGGCGCCGCTGCTCGGCGCACCGAGCTCCCGCACACCCTCCGGGGGGAGGCCCCGCGCGGGGAAGCGGGGAGCGGTGGGCGTCTCGCGAGAGCCGCGCCGTAGCCCCGCGAGATCTGAGCGCCTCCCTCTCCCTCCCCTCCCGCGTCATGTTTTCTCTTTGACAAGCCGCCGCCGTTGGTGCCGCAGCGAAGAACGCGGCTCCCGGTAGGGACTGGCCGCTGGTTCCGGCACCGCGGAGGACTCGGACCAACGTCCGCCGTCCCTCTCTTCCACCCCCCACGCTTGCCCCTTGCTGCCCGGTGAGCGCTTGGCTGTGGGGGGGCTGGGGAGCCGAGCCCCGGTGGCGAGAAGAGTGGGAGGCCTGGGCGAGTCCCGGGAGGGCGGGGCAAGAGAGAGGTCTCCTCGGCGCCGTTCCCCGCTGAAACAGCCGAAGCTCGGGGGGGCCGGGAGGGCGGCAGCTGCCTCCCCGCTGCACCCCGGCGCGACCGCCCCGCCTTGTCGTGTGGGAGCGGATGCATCCCCTGTGCCACCCAGGGTTGGCTAGGGGCACGGGGAGACGAGGCCGCAGCTTTGGTCAGCGGGCGGCTGGAAAGGTGGAAGGTGCAGGAGGACATGGGGAGAAGGGGGAGGCATGTGGGGGCCGGTCAGAAGGCAGTACCCTGGTACTGAAGGTGAGAGATCGACGAGCGTCCAGCAGCCCTTCCTCTGTAGGTGGGGGAGGGCTTTTTGTGCCTTTTCAAAGCAGTATAAACTAGGCAAAATTTGTGTTGTGGTTCGAGTGAGAACCTCGAAGCTTGTGCTTTTCCGCTTGTTCCTCATTAATACAGTTGTAGCGTGGCTTTGCATTCTTCCTGTACGTTATATGCATCTCTGGCCCTATGCATCCTAGGTGGATCTGGCTGGTGCCACAATATTGCATCCAAGAATTCTCATGTTGTCCTTTGTCATATCTATATGGCTGTAGGTGTTCCATGTATTGCCGGACCTGCCATCTGAATGGTATCATCGTTCCACAGCTTATTTTCTGCCACTTACTTGAACAACTGTATGCTCTTTTTTGGCGATGAGTTATTTTGTGTTCTGAAGTGGTGTCCTAGTATCCTAGCAGGTGGGTTTTGGTGTTTGATTGTTTTTTACTTGGTCTAGCTGCATGCAGTCAATTTCTTTTAGAAGTTACTGTATATCAGCTGCCTTTCATGGTTTTTTAGGGACAGACCCCTATTGCTGTGCTTTCTTTGTTTCACAGCGTATATAGGAGAGCTTTATGTGTACCTGGTAAAACATGTTTGTCTTCTGTTTGTTTAGAACAGTACTTTTTGACACATATCAAATCTAATAGTAGTTTCATGGACTGCTTAATTTGCTGTAGCTGGAATCATGCGTTGTATATACATGCCTACTTTTTGCATGCGCCTGTATCTCTGTATGTAAGTACCTGCATAAATATTGTGGAAAGAACTTGATGAGATTTACACTTTAGCAAATTGTTGGTTGCTGTTACTTCATAACAAACTCTCAAAGCTATAAATTTACACATACTGAATTTAGTACTACTTGTTAGAGGCCCCATGTAAACCGCATTGCATGAGTAAGTGGGACTGTGGGGTACTTGGATCTCAAAATTGAGTCTTTTATAATTATGGAAAGGTAGTTTGTATGCCTGGTCAGACTGCGACTGATCCTAAGAGGAATCTATTAATTTAATATGAAAGATAGAGAGCTGTAGATTGTTAATGTGCTACAGGACAGGAGTATTGCCAGTCTCCTGTATCCTTGCACTTAAGGGGAATTTGTTAAGTGGCTTGGTATACAATAGTTGTCTCTCAGAATGAAATATCTTAGGGTTCCAAGTATAAACAAACCTGTACATGTGTGAGGGTTCCCTTTCCACACCTATGTTCTTATTTAAATGTATCATGTATATTTAGTTCATTGCCTTGACATCAAGGGTAATGTTTTTATGGCTGGAAGTATATAAGTTTAAGGGCACATAGGGGTGCTGCCATATTTTTCTACAAGCTGTGTAAAGGAAATAATGATACCTAATTGATAATTAAGAATGGTAGAGATAAATTTTTTTTGACTTTTTTTATAAAACTGCCTGGCACATGGAATATAATGTAGCACATTTTATTCATTTAGTCATTGAACTAGAAGATAGTTTACCACAGAAAGCTTTTTCTTTTTCCATTTCAGAACTCTTATAAATGGATATTAGTTGATGAGGAAAGAGTTTAAGTGTGCTGACTAAAAATTTCAGATGTTTTTTGTCTCTAGTTTACTCATTTCAGTGAGCCATGGTGTTCCTTTTTTGAAGAAAACAGTACAGGAATGCTCTTCATGTTTTAAAATATCTGTGATAGCAGGAGTGGGGCCATTTTACAGGTGGGAAAACCCGTTAGTTAAATTAGTTTTTGTATTTTGGTAGTAAAATTAAAATTATATGCATTTAAGTACTTTTCTTTAAGACTTATTCTTAGCATTTCAGTCTTTTGGGATTTTAAAAGCAATTATTATTGTTATTATCACGAGGCAGAGAAGCACTTCTATTATCTATCCGTTGAAATAAGAAATGGCAACAGAAATCCTCAGTATTTCAGGAGGACTTTGTGGAGCAGGCATTTGAGTTCTGATTAGAGGTTGTTACAAAGTCATTATCCTCTTGGTACAACCATCTGTTGCACTGAAATTGCATTCAGAACCCATAAAGATACTCAAGGTTTCTTCTGTTTATATATCTTGTAAGATCTTGCACAGTACATCCTCGTTAGAAGTAGGGTGCATTTGTCTATGACTAATTTGGAATCCCTGGTGTTAGTCATCTTAGTGAATTGTGAGTACGGTATTAGTTATATTTCTTTATCATGAATGGTTATCAAAAGTACTCAGACTCTGAAACTGGCAGGTTTTCTTTTTTTCTGTCTCCCTGTAGTGGCTGATGGTTGTATAGAATATTCAAAACAAGTAGGTGTTTTCTCTTTAAGAACGTCTGAAGTAGCCCTCAGAAAATGCAGCTCTGCTTTCTTGGGGCTGCTGAAGTAACTGCAACTGCTTACTGCACATCATAGTAACTTCAGAGTAACTCCTGCATCCTCTCAAGGATTAAAAAAAAGATACCCAAACAAGCCTGGAAACCAGTGACTGGAATTCAACAGTCAACAGCAAGAGTAATTGTGGCCTGGGAACTGGCCAGCTAGATTCACTGGCCTTGACTGCCTGTTGTGATGGACCTGATGTCATCAAGCTAGTCAGGAGTATGTTCAGGTACCTCAAGCAATCATGTTCTCTGCTGGAGACTGCTATTAATTTACTGTTTAAAGAAGAGCCTTCAGTTTGAGTTCCCCCTTATTAGTAATAAGTTGGATTTTTTGGTATCAGTGCTGCATCTTCCAGAAAGTCCATCCTCTAAACATTCCATAAAGATACACACATTTATACAAAAAAAGTTTCTTTTTCACTTATCGGGAGTACTCTGACTCAAGAAATAGAAATGTTAACACAAACCCTATACTGTACTTATTTTGCGTTTAAGTTTCAGTCTAGCTCTTGAGTATTTTTTTTCCCTCTCTGAAATAAGAGAATGCATATTAAAGCAAAAGTATTCTAAGTTGTATTTTTAAATAGAGTTATATTTCATTGTGTTTTGGAGAGAGAAGTGATTCAAGAACATGCGAAGAGGACCATCAAATACAGAGGCTATGTGTCTCTTGGAGGTCTTAGAGTCATAGAATCATGTAATGGTTTGGGTTGGAAGGGGTCTTTAAAGATCATTTAGTCCAACCCTGCTGCCATGGGCAGGGACAACTTTCACTAGATCAGACTGTTCACCACATGTTGAATGCTTCAAATAATGGGTATCAACCACCTCTCCAGTCAACCTGTTCCACTGTCTCGCTATTCTCATTATGGAAGATTTTTATCTTAGTATTTCATCTAAACCTACCCTTTTTTACTTTAAAACTGCCCGTCCTTGACCTGTTATTACATTATTGGATTAAAAAAAAGCACTTTTTATCTTTCTTTTATGGCTCTTCTTTTTACATATAGAATGGTTGCAGTCCATATCTGTTCATATTAGAGCAAACTTGAAAGTTAAATGAGAGCCATGTTCTGATTGAATTTTTAGTATCCACAGATACGCAGATGATGCAATTTCCATTGCTGACTTTCTCAATTTAAAATCACGGTATGTCTTAGTTTTTCTAGTTTATACAAGAAAATGTCTGTTCTTGTGTATTTGGTAGGTAGAAATATTACAACTGTATGCTTAGCACTTGTACAAATGAATAGAAAAGATCATATATTTGATGGAAGGTAATAGTGGTGATGCCTCACCAGGGTTTTCAGCCCTTTCGTAATGCAAGGTTAGGCACCTTTCTTCCATCTACTTGTTGAAATGTATTAGCTACATGGGCATGGTACATGGGCTCCTATTTTTACTAACCACTTTTCATTATTATATATATGGATTGCCCTGCTCTAGTTTGAAACCATTGCCCCTTGTCCTATTGCTCCATGACCTGGCAAACAGCCCCTCCCCAACTTCCCTGTAGCCCCTTCAGGTACTGGGAAGCAGCTATGAGGTCTCCCTGAAGCCTTCACTTCTCTAGGCTGAACAGCCCCAACTCTCTGAGCTTGTCCTCATAGGAGAGGTGCTCCAGCCCCCGATCATCCTCGTTGCCTACTCTGGACCCTCTCCAACGGGTTCATGTCCTTATTATGCTGAGGAAATCAGACCCCAAGTGGGGTCTCATGACAGCAGAGGGGCAGGCAGATTCACCACTGTCAACCTGCTAGCCATAGCTCTTCTGATGCAGCCCAGGGTACAGTTAGCTTCTGGGCTGTGAGTGCACATTGTTGGCTCATGTTCAGCTTTTCATCCACCAGTATCCCCAAGTCCTTTTCCACAGAGCTGACATATGAGCTGACATTCTGCAGAGCTGACTTCCGCAGAGTTTACATGCACAAACTATAATTGAGTTTTTGTATAATTTTCTTTATAACCATGTAGACAAGAGAATAAATAGATTTAATTTGTCATCAGCTTAAAAATCACTCTGTCCTCTTTGAGAGGAAAGGATTTTGAGAGTGACCAGTTTTGACCAACTGAAAGAATAAGGTAATACTGGTTTGGTAGTAGACTAGATAATTAATAAATACTCCTAAAGCAACTTAAAATCTTATATGAAGACTAAATTTGAAAGAGTATGGGTAGAACCTCAGCATGACTTGCCTACCAAATACTATAAAGTTAGGTAGAATTTAATGTTTGTAAAGGAAAGTTTATAGTTGGCTAGAGAATTAGTCTAAATTAGGGTATCGGTAATTTGGCATCCGTATGCTGAGCAGAAGGCTAATACAAGTAGGAAAGACAGTGGACTTTGTGACCAATAGAGACTGATGTCCACATAAATCAATTAACATTAGTGTATATTTCCATGGAACATTTTTCTTGTGAGTGAAGAACAATCTGCTGTTGCTGCTGTTCTTACTGTTCTTGGTTTGTAGGAGACCATGGCTTATTTTTTTAGCGTTTTACTGTCTGTCTCCTGTTATCTAGCTCCTTTCACTTTTTTCATTTTTTTTCCCACTTGTAATGTCTCTTTTTGTCTTTTCATTTGCAGTGTTCTATTAGTTAGTAGTAATTTCTCTGTAGTGTCAGTATTTTCTAATTTATTATTTTCTCTTTTTCTCTTTCTCTATCTATGACTGTTCAGTATAGATTCCCATTCACTTCACATCTGTCATGACACTGTGCAGACTAAATGTCTTTCCCAAAAATGTTTGTTACCTTTCACAGTGGTCTGCAGTGCTTTTTGGCATGACTATAGCATGAACGAATAACTCTTTTAGGCATCATTACCATGGAATTGTAGAATGGTTTGGGTTGGATGGGACCTTAAAGATCACCTAGTTCCAACCCTCTGCCATGAGCAGGCACACCTGCCACTAGACCAGGTTGCTCAATGACTCATCCACTTTGGTCTTAAACATATCTAGGGAAAGGGCATCCACAACCTCTCTGGGCAGCCTGTTCCAGTGTCTCACCACCCTCACACTAGAGAACTTTTTTCTTATATCCACCCTTGTTACCACTGGTTTCAACTGTCATAGTTTGCTTGGCCATAAGTAAGTAATATGGCACAACTTGTGGGATTTGCATTGCTTGGAGGATTTACATTATTGGCTTATGACAAGGAAGAATTTTAATTAATTTTATATATTCATGATTACAAAATTAAGCTTTTGAGAAACTGGCTGAAATGGTTTTTTTTGAGCCCTCACATCTTTTGCTGAGTCATAGATATCCTTTTATTTATGAAAAAAGGAAAGCAAATCAAATAGTTTTCTTTTAGTTGAAATTTCAGATTGTAAAACTTCAATAAGGTTTGCAAAAATCACTTAAATCTTAACACTAATGATGTGTCATTAGTACTGGGACCTTGCAACTCCTTTGTAAGAAGTATGAAAGACTGGAATGGTCATTTTATGAAACATTAGGGCTAGAATTTAGTAAAACCAGCAAACAGTCCTGTTGCACAAATTCAGGTTCCATCTATATCTTGAATTCCATGTTCAGTTCTGAAGTCATATCAGTGTGGACAATCGGGTAGTAATAGAGGAGCTAGTCAGTGGGCAAAGGAGTAATGTTGGGGGTTGGCATTGCTTCTGTGGAGAGTCTTAATTTCAGTTGATACTTGAGAAATAAAATAATGACGTAATTTATCTATCAGTTGTATTAGGCGTTATGCATAATATTGAGATAATTTAGTGGAATTAGAAACTGAAGACTGGTAAGAATGTTACATTTCTGTGAATTAGCAAAATAACTTATAAGAGTTCTAAGCACTGTTGCATCTTTGAAAATATTCCTCTTCTATATTGGAACTGTGGTGTTACAATCAGTTTGACAGTAAATAGAAACATTGCATGAGATTCAGTCAGCTTTCAGGTACATTAAGTGTTTCAGACCTGTGATCAGCTCTGTATACAGAGCTTCTGCTTTCTTAAGAACCCATGTAAAACAGCATCCCAGGAAAAAGAAGTTTTTCAATAGTCAGTTTCACTTGAAGTAAATTAATTGAATTATATTATAATGAGCTGGTAGAATTACCTTATTATCTGATTGGGAAGTCTTTCCTGAGTGTTGTGTTACAACAAAAAGCTTGATTTTTCTGTCCCATACCTGCAGGAATTATTTCTCTCTGTTGCAAACAAAGATTTAACTACTCTTAGCAATACTGAAGAGCTGTAGTGTGCCCTGACTGCCATCTGTTTAAATATTAAATTTTCTAATCCTTTTCAGAAGCTAGTGACATCATGCTTGAAGTACCTCTGGCGCAGTTGACTCTAGGGTTATTCATGTTTAAAATAGTAATGAAGCTGCTGTGAACTTAAGAAAAATCACTGTCAGTGAGAACACACTGGAGAACTCTGCCCTTTAGAAACACACTGATCTGCTTATTTTTGAAGTGGTGTTTGCTTATTTGGTCAGGTGTTACTGGCTTTTTTGGTGTTGTTGCTTTTGTTTTCTTTCAATCTGTTTAGAAAATATCTTTACCTGTCCACTGGGGAAAAGTGACATAACATTACTGTGAGGTAGTGAATAGAATCAGAGCGTGCAAATTTCAGTTCTTTAGTTTTGCTGCTTCCTACCTTTGATTTGACTGTACAGACATCCAGCTTATTGAGATACTGATTACTGATTAGGTTCCCATAGGATGAAATTAAATGTAGTCAGCATCTTCCAAAGGTTGTTGAAATGCTAACTGTGAAGAGAAGTGAGTGAGTGAGTGCTTGTGAGTTTTATTTTTCCTAAGTTAAAGAGAAATGTGATTACCCTTAGATTCTGACCTCGTTAATACCTTCAATGTGTGTGCTGGTTTAAGTAAACGTATTTTCTTTATTGTTTGAAAATGGTGTATCTCAGTTTATGTATAATGCTTCTCAAACTATGGTTCATCAAGTGGTCTTGATGTTTCCACAATTCAGAGCTTCTGGAGCTTACTTGAATGTTTTAATTTTCATTATCTTTCTAATATATGATTTCTCTTGCCAGAAATGAATCCTGATTTTGCCACAGGATATTATAACTTAAGCATTTTAAAGCACAGTGATTTTCTAGCTTTTCCTATGTTTCTTCTAGCTTTTGGGGTAAACTGCTGAAGCTGTTTTTAATTACTTCATATCTAATACATGATTTATGTGGGAAATGAATAATCCTACGCTTTATACAGTTGGCACTGTAGGGAGAAACAAGATTAGCTAAAATAGAATTGGGGAAGAACATTAAATTTCATCTCATACTATTTTAAGAGTTGTTCAGATTTTTTTATACTGTTGAGAGATAATACCTATCTGGTTTGTCTCTCTTGGAAACATTACACAAGCTTACTGTAGAGTCATCATATTGCTTCCTACAACACATGATTCTCTGAGTAGAAGAATATGGCAGCATTTCTCACATCTTCAAGTATGATAGCCTTGTGTTTTTTTTAAGTTTACAATTGCAGAAATTTGTGGTGATGACCTGATAATCACTATTTACTCAGTTGTCTAACTTGTGTTAAAGAGACGAACCTTGTACAAGACACAGTGTTTCTGGTGGTTTTGGTTGTCCTAAATAAATACTTGAAGAATCTCTTAATCTGCTATTTATTTTGAAACAACAACAAAAAGGGAATGGAAGATTTGTAGTCTTCTCTCTATTTGAGTGTCAGACTGCAGTAACGCAGGTATGCTTACTAGGAACTATTATTATTATTTAAAAGAAAAGCAACTGAGAAACAAGTTTCTGTGAGTCATATAAAACTTTGAAACTAGTAATTTTTGGAGAATGCTTTTTGTAGGTTTGAAAATCTTCATGGGCTCTGATGCCTAGAGACAGAGTTAAAATACACTCCTGTTGTTTATTGTGTCTGTTTGACAACACTTTAAGTAAGAGTAGCTTTGCTTTTTGCCTGTGTTGCATTTTATCCCTTTATTACAGTATTTTGGACCTTCTTCACAGGCAGGAAAGCACTAAGCTGTAAAATAACAGTTAAGCAGGAAATGCATGTATATACAAGCAATGAGAAATCACTGTTGAGCTGCATTTCTGAGTTAATATTTTAGCAATGTGGGCACCAGTTATGTCTTCTTCCTTCTTATCTGTGAAATTCTATTATCACTGAAATTCTTGATGGAAGAGCATTGATAATTACCCAAATTTAGCAATGATGTAGAAGGCGGTGGAGCTTGTTATACTTCAGAAAAACTTAACAGAAATCACTAATGTCAACTCCTCCTTTCCACCCTTCTAGGTGGTTTCTGTTGGTGGATAAGCTTGTTGCGTGGTTGAAAAAAGAGAAAAAAAGAAAACATGTTTTGTGGGTAAACTAGGCTATTACATTCTCTACTTTTTGAAATAGTGAGATGATATTCCTGTCTTCTGCTTTTTAATGATCATACTGAATTATTTCTTTTGAGTTGCATAGAGCTGTTCCTTACCTTGATGTTCCTCCCTCAAAAAGATGGGACAGGGTGTTCTGTGAGTCACTCTACAGAGCTGCTGTCTCATCTCTACCTTTCTGTAATTTATCATGGCAGTCTTTCTCTTAGATCTATACACATCACCTTCTCTTTTTTCTTTTTTTCATTTCTGAACCCTTGAAGGGAGCTTCCTGTTTACTAACATTAGCCTGAATTTGTCATCTGCTGGAGGCATTTCTTCTAATATCTCCCATGATTCCCAAGCTGACGTAGAAGGGGAAGATTATGGAAGTTCCTTCTGGAGAGGTGTGTACTTTTTCTGTCCAGGGCCAGTCATTTCTATTAAGCTTCTATTAAGTAGAAGTGCCTCTACAACCTTGTAAGCTTTGACTTTCAGCCACATGCTGAAGGCCTTCAACAATTGTTATTATTGTTATCACTCCCCCTTGGAAAAAAAAGACTATTTGCTGCACATTACAAATTCTGAATTCTTTTGACTATGTTGAAGTTGAGAATTTTTGTTATGGGTTTTTTGCCTCTACTGATTTGTTCTTATACTTGCATTTGAAGTTGATCAAAGCTGTCCCGCTGAGCTCAAAGTGAGAAGACCTAAAAACTTCTTGCTTTTCACAAGCTTTTCCAGTTGTAAAAAACTGAAGAAAAAGAAAAAACCCACAAAAAAAAAGAGAAATCATTCTTAGAGATCTGACAGACTTTTTTAGTGTTTGCTTTGTTTCTTATCTGGAATAATCTGTTTTTCCATAGACAGTACAGTGACTGATGCTAAGTCACTGGACAACTTACTCTTACTTTCCAGTAACAGTTTACCTTTTGTATGGGATATTACATAAAAACAAAAATACATTTTATGTAATTTTCCCCATATTTTGCTTTTGATGTCAATTGGTGTGTTGAAAGTATTTTTCCACTCTTGAAAAGGAATAATCTTTATACAGAAGTTACTTGTGCTTTAGATGCATATATGTGAAATAATTAAGTATTTATAGTATACGCTGTAAGTACAGAAAAGTATAACATAGAATCATAGAATAGTTTGGGTTGGAAGGGACCTTAAAGATCATCGAGTTCTAACCCCCCTGGGGTCTCACCAGTGCCGAGTAGAGGGGCAAAATCACCTCTCTTGACCTGCTGGTCACACTCCTCCTCATGCAGCCCAGGATCTGGTTGGCCTTCTTGGCTGTGATGTGCTGGCCCATGTTGAGTTTATCATCAACTGACACCCCCAAGTCTTTCTCTTTGGAGCTGCACTCAAGCCACTCTTCTCCCAGCCTGTGTCTGTGCTTGGGATTGCTTCGACCCAGGTGCAGGACCTTGCACTTGGCCTTGTTGAACTTCATGAGGTTGGCTTGGGCCCACCTCTCAAGCCTGTCAAGTTCCCTCTGGATGGCATCCCTTCCTTCAGGTGTATCAACTGCACCACACAGCTCGGTCTCATCTGCAAATTTGCTGGGGGTGCACTCCATCCCACTGTCCATATCTCCTACGAAGATGTTAAACAGCACTGGTATGTTTTAAAGCATTCATAGTAAAGTGCTTGTTTTGTTTCACCTTGTAGTTGTACATCAGGGTTCTCATACATCCATGCAGTTAGTGGATTGATACTGTATATGTAAAATAGACAAGCTGGAATAATTGCAATTTCAAGTTCCTCTTGCTGAGTGTGTTTCAGTTGCTGGGGTGACAGAAGAAAGGAGCAGTATCTATATCACTTCATGATTTATTTCCACTTAATGGAAATAACTTGTCAATTTAGTTATATGCATCTCCGTACTCTTTTTTTTTTTCTTATTTAAGACATAGGGGTAGGTCTTATTTCCTTACAAAATGTGCAGATTTCCTCACTTAAAACATTTACCATTTGACCTGCTTTGTTAGTTATATAAACAGTCATAATTGTGTTTGGAAAACACCTGTTGCCTGAGGTGGGGATGTTCACAAAGGAGACAAAGAAGTCCCAAAAAATGGTTGAGGTTAAAGGGAGAGCCCAATGAGACATTCCTCAGATGTGGTCTGTCGAATTGCTGGAGGGCACAGCCTCATTTTATCCTAATTTTTTCCCCGCTGCAAATGTCTCTATACCTTTTACCATTGTCTCTAAGGTAATTGGGATTTACAGACTCCTCCAATATGCCTAATATGAAAATCAAAGTCTAATACTTATATTGAAATTATGTTAGCAATTTTCAGATATAAATTGAGTTTCTGTGATGTCTGTGTTTACACAGTCTGGTCTTTATCAACACCTTTGTCTGTGAAAGTTACCTAGTTTCTTCTTGTAGTTTGTAAAGACGCCCATATCCTTATCCTATCAATGGAAAGTTCATTTGTTCAATTTACTGTTCTACTTAAAGATTGCTTATAACAGACCTTTCACATTTATTAGTTATTTTAGGCAAGCTTACATCTCAAAAATGGCTGTTTTATGTGACCTGTAAGAAGTAGTTGGTAATTTCAGGCTTTCTTCAATCCTGTTGAAGAAAATCTAACTATTTAACAGCACTGAATATTTTAAATTCTTTAACAATATTTTCTAGATCACTGAAGTCTGCATTTTCTTGCTGAAATATGGCAGCTTTCCTCTTTATAATTTAACTCAAAAGGGAAAATCTTAAATGTGCTAATTATTATTATTTGCATTGTCTTACTGACAAATGCATGCAAGGTTTTGGGTTTGTGTTTGGTTTTTTCCTCGATGCAGCAAACATGGCTGGAATCAAAGGCTCTTTAAAATCATTGCATAAGTAAATAGATGAATAGAAATATATGGAAAAAGGATAAAACTGAATTTATTGTAAACTTTTATTCTCTTTGAGTTCTTTGCTATGTGGAAATGTGTGCCAACCATTTAGTTATTATGATTTCATAATGCTTAGAATTGGTTGTAAGTGGATTTATTTGAAGTACAGCCAGTTATCTTCCTTTTATGCTTACTAATTAATGCATGATGTGAAGACTTCATCCTGAGCTTAGAAATTGGAGTGATAATAGCATGAAGTAATTTGTATCTTTGGTGTTTCTTTACATAGTGGGGAAAGCCATAGACAGACCAGAAGAGGTGCCTGCTTTGTATTCTTGTGCTTGAAAACATGGGATTTGAAACATAGGGGGATGATCATTCATTATGCAGTGAGATGTAGGTTCCTCCTTGGGCACATTTTCAATGGTGCCTTAATAAAAGGAAAGAGATCATTTTTCTATGCAGCAGGTATGCTTCTTATAATGTTAAGAGAACTCTCAAACCTATTTTCTTCCATTATTTAAATGATCTGCTTTCCTCTTACTACGTTTCTCTTGTTTTCACTGCTTTCATTTTAAAGCTCTTTTTTTCTCATTCCCTTTCATATTATGGATGAACCATCAGTTTGTATCCTGAATGAAGTGAAGGGTAGCTAACAGCTTGCCTTGTTCTGTGGCTTGCAAATATCCCACTGGAGTATTTGATGGATTTGAGCCTTTTCTTCAGTTCAGTTGAAGAGTGCAGAGCTGTCTGGGGGTTTTTTTTTTTTTTATTCAGCATTATTTTTCTCTCAGCTTTAATAGTAGTTTCAAAGGGAGTAGTGGACAGATGCCTTTTCCTTCATCTGTTTGTCAGCAGTTCTTTCTTTTCATGAATTTTTGGTAATATCAGTAGGTGTCTGAATCTTCCTCCTAGTATTTGTACCTGAAAACCACTGTCTTGACAAGCAGTATTAAGTTGGATTAGAAATAGCCAAATTCTTTTGTACAAATGATGTTTGTAAGGAATGCAGTTGTACTTTGACCTTGCCCTGGGTTTTGCTGAAGGTAGTATCATGCTTGTATCTTTGCTTTATTTCATGCTGATTGTTTACTCCTGATGTGACAATGTTTCATTTGATACGCTGGATTGGTGTTTGCCTAATTCAAGAACTTAAATGTGTTCCTTAATTTTTCTTGGTTTTTTTTTTTTTTCATTAAGTCAACTTTGATGAAGATTTTCCAGGCTTGTTTCTAACTTCATAACAAAGAACTTTTCTAACTCAGAATTCCAAGTTTTAAGGCAATCCTAATTACCTGCTGCAGCTCAAGTTCTGTATCCAGGGTGCACAGAACTTGGGGGTTTGATATTTTCATTTTGTTCTAACTGTTAGTGTATATGCTTGAAAGAGATGTGAAATTTAGGAAGACTGTTAAATTTGGTAAGACTGTCTTGTAATGCATGTTCACCGTGGAGTTTTAAGTCCATTTTAGTTGACTTATGATCATCCACAGTGGGCATTTTCTGCCCCTAAATGGCTTTTCGCTCAACAGGAACTGTGTTTCTTAAAGATAGGACAAATGAGTCATATTTTAAGTTCTCACTACTTCTTTTTTTGTAGTGTTTTTTGAGGAGAGAGAGAAAACAAAGGAATAAGACAAGGATAGCTGGTTTTTGTGGATCAAGGTTTGTTGGTGGGAATGGATTTTCTTCTACCTGCTGCTGGACAGTAAAAGAGCAAAACTTTTCTTAGTATTTTTTAAAAATTTGTTTTCTGTTATGTTCTCTGTTGCACTACAAGCATTGGAACTGTAGTAAGCTCATCTTCTAAATAGGAAATTATGCGATCAGTAATTTTCAAGACAACATCTTTTTTAAATACTATATTTTTTGAAGCAGTGAGAGCTCTTTACTGTCAAGATTTGGAGGTTTACTGCATCTAAGATGTTGGCTAGTAGGGTAAGTCTTTCTTAGCTTGCCAAAAGGAATATTTCCTCTAATTGGACTTTCAAAATGTTAAGATACAAACATATATCAAAATGTGATACAAGTGTTTTTGAAGAGGGACAATTATTGCAATTTCAGGAAGATTTTATTGTTTAATTTGTGTTACAGTCGAAATCCCTGTAAGTTCTGGGTACTTTGAATTCAGAGTGTTTTAAGAGTTTGTTTTGAAATTCTTTTGAAAGCTCTTGATGTACATTTAAAGTGTTTTCAGTTTGTACTTCCTTTCTCCACTTGTCATGTGGCTGTGCGCTTGCTCTCATGCTGGGCTAGATGATCCTTCTCTTTGGAAAGTTGATGGGGCTGTACTGAAGAACTGGTACCTTCCATGTTGATGGCTGACCTTGTAGTTAGATGTAGTAAAACATCAGTGAGTAAATTCATGCCAGTTTTCCAAGTCAAATGTATTTTCTTTTTATCTGCATTTTAAAAGAAATGAGATGTTGTTGCCCATGCTTTGAAGCAAGTATAAAGCTTGTATTTGTGATCCTTGAGCAATGAGCTGGCAGAAATAAACCCTATCTCTAAGCTGCGCTTGCCTTTGTTACTTAGCTTCTGGTTAACGACAGTGATACTTCGCACAGAGACAGAGATAATTTACATTTATATGCAGAGGGCATTTTGAGGATAATATCAAATCAGCTTATTGCTATCGGTGTATTGGTTAAAGACTACCTGTCTCACCCAACACAGTATTATTTTCAAGGTTGGCCAATCTGTCTCCTTTGTATATTGCAGCAGTAGAGTGGATCACTATTAAGAGCTCAGATTCAAACTTTGATCTATATTTTTAGAGATGTATACAAGGAGGAGATGAAAAAAAAATTATGAATTTCCAAGAAGACAAGCAGTATTTGCACCCTTGAGGTGCATGAGCAAGTCTTGAAGTTTGATAGTGAAGGATAGCTGGTGCACCTACAGCGTAAAGGATTTTATCTAATACAGCTGAAGGCAAGGCTCAATGAGGCTCAGAAAATGCAACAAAGGTGCTAATCTGTTTTCTTTAACATTTGACTGGAATAGAAGCTGATATTTAATAGCTTAGGATATGCTTTTGGAGGGTATGTTGAAAGAAGGGCTCTAATATAGTTTGTTTTCTTTTTTTTAAGGATGTCAAGTTTGAGAAAGGACTAAATTAGGTTACATGCTCTGTCACACGAAGAGCATCAGAGCTTTAGTAAGTTCATCTCTCATTAGATGGTAGAGAAATTCTCTCCACACCCCGAGGTTTAGTTTTAAATCAAAAGAGGGGTCAGACTGCCAAAACCAGAAATTCATCCTTCAGAATATTATAGTATTTTGTGGTGAAATTGCCACGAAAGGAGGACTATGTAGGGAAAATAATCTGTTCTTCCAACACTGCACATTCCCTCCTGAAAGAGTTCAAAAAGGACTTGTTGCCAAGTTCAGTTTGAAAGTTGATACACTCAGATTAATTTCAGGAAGGTCTGATATGCTGTATTTTAACCGTAACTTTTCAATCCATTTATATATTTGAGATCTGGAATTTTAAAACAGTGACCAAAATTGCAGTTCTGTCTTAATAATTGTAAAATTTGTAACTTCTTTTAACCTAAGACAAGTTATAAGTGGTTTAATATCAAAGCTTTCAAGTTTCATGTGTGGATATTGTAACTGAGGGTTAGGACTGCCTGTGTAGGATTTGGACCCTCCCGTGTGTCTCAAGGAAATAAAAAGGGAAAAAGGAATCTTTCTTTTCAGCTAAATAGTTGCCTTGGCTTCAGGCACTGCAGAAGTCAGAAGAGAGATGTATTCCAGGAGCTGCTGCTAGCCAAAAAAAGCTTTGTGAGCTTTGTGCTTGAATCTTATGAATTCTGCAGCAGTTCATCATTATGCTTCATTACACAGAATTCATGTAAAATTGTCATGATTTATAATCTGAGGGATTTTCTCCCTATAATTGTCAGGAGAAAAAGATCTCCCAAACTAATTGATGTCTGATTTGAAAGGATGTTGTAAGCTACCAAGTTGGTTTGGCAACCACTTTGAACTTTCATGGTAAACCGGTGCTGTTGCTTTATTAAATTTGCTCTTCCATATTGTTACCGATCCCTCTGTTAAAAATTCTACCCTAAAAGCTTTGAATATGTGCAGTGTCATACATTATGCAAAGCATGAGTGTAATGTCATACATAATTTTGATGCTGTAAATTTAATCAGAATAGTCGTAATGTGTGTTTGGCTCTGAAAAGCCTGTTCACAAAATGAATACTGTCTACACAATGTGCTGCTCTAGCTGTCACACCATCTGGCCTAGCTTCTCTTTGCCATTTGGGCATGGATTGTGAGGACATTCCTAGTTTACCTTGGAAGAGGGAAAGTTTGTCTTGGTACAGCAGGACGTAAGAAAGCATTTGACAGGTTGAGCCCTTAGTTATGGCCTGAATTATTAGTCTCGTTTATTGTAAAGTGAAGGCTTACATGGGTGTTCCATTCACTTGAACAGAGATGTGTATGAACTTCAGCGTTTTTGAAGTCTTTGTCCTTTTGCTGTGTGTAAAGAGTACTTTTCTAGAGAATGTTTTGTGTAAAGAGTACTTTTCTAGAGTATGTATAAGTGTGTTTGGAGCATGGTTAAATTAAATCTGTGTGAATTTTTGTGCATATGGATTTAGGAAATGCACACTCAAATTCTGTCAGTTACACACATATGCACATGCCATGTACTTGTTTGTTTAAAATGAGGATAATGATTTTTTAAATTCTACTCCTGAACTGTTCTGTTAGCATTTGATATGAATTCCAGATTGCAGCACCTGTGTGTAAAATGCTAATTCTTGGTGATTCATCTGCTACTTGCTTTCTTAAGGGATTGTTAGGATTTGTCCTACTGTAAGAAGTTCTGCACATCTATTTACAATTTTCTTTCATCTTTAGGACTAATGGCAAAGGTGTAAACCAACATGGCAGCTATGGTCCCACCCGTGAAGCTGAAGTGGCTGGAACATCTAAACAGCTCCTGGATCACAGAAGACAGTGAATCTATTGCAACAAGGGAGGGAGTTTCTATCTTGTATGCGAAATTAGTCAGCAATAAAGAAGTAGTGCCATTGCCCCAGCAGGTTCTGTGCCTCAAAGGACCTCAGTTACCAGATTTTGAGCGGGAATCTCTATCTAGTGATGAACAGGACCACTACTTGGATGCCCTCCTTAGCAGCCAGCTGGCTCTGGCGAAGATGGTATGCTCAGATTCTCCATTTGCTGGAGCACTTAGAAAACGTCTCCTTGTGTTGCAACGTGTCTTCTATGCACTTTCTAATAAATACCACGATAAGGGTAAGGTGAAACAACAGCAACATTCACCAGAAAGCAGTTCTGGATCAACAGATGTGCATTCTGTCAGTGAACGTCCTAGGTCCAGTACGGATGCACTCATAGAAATGGGGGTCCGGACTGGATTAAGCTTGTTATTTGCACTGCTAAGACAAAGTTGGATGATGCCTGCATCAGGACCTGGCCTCAGTCTTTGCAATGATGTTATCCACACTGCAATAGAAGTCGTGAGCTCTTTACCACCTTTATCTTTAGCAAATGAAAGCAAGATTCCACCAATGGGGCTGGACTGTTTATCTCAAGTAACAACATTTC
Organism: Turnix velox; assembly: GCA_013400935.1. Lineage (NCBI taxonomy): Eukaryota > Metazoa > Chordata > Aves > Charadriiformes > Turnicidae > Turnix > Turnix velox. Next base: position 80,639 of record VZTY01032593.1, read on the forward strand.
TTAAAGGAGTAACAATTCCAAACTCTGGGGCAGACACTTTAGGTCGTAGATTAGCTTCTGAATTGCTTCTTGGTTTGGCTGCCCAACGAGGCTCCTTGCGATACCTTCTTGAATGGATAGAAATGGCTTTAGGTGCTTCAGCTGTAGTGAACACCATGGAGAAAACCAAGTTGCTGCAAAGCCCAGAAGGGATGATCAGCTTTGATTGCTTTATGAGCATATTGACACAGATGCGACGATCTTTGGTAGGTATACCAGCTTTGGGTTTTGTACATTCTTAACTTCAAATAATTCCTCAAGACTGAATGCCACTTTGCTGAATAGTTTACTTAGTATGTTAAAAACTATGGATGAGGGTTTTTTTGTGAAATATTTATTATTTCACAAATATTTAGTTTGGTCAGATACTTAGTGTATAACACAATAATATAATACAAATATTTAGTATTTAGTTTGCTATGTACCTTCTCTTTCCTCTTCCTCCCTGTCAACTCATTTCCTCATATATGAAGGAGATGAAACAGCAAGGCAATCCCTGTGTTGTCACTTCTGGGACAGGAAAAGAATCAAGGGCATGCTTGATTCACTTTACATACAATTTATAGCAAAAAACTTAGGAAGTATGGAGCCTTGCTTTGCTGCATTTGTTTTCCAACATACCTTGTTTCCCGTTTAGAGTTACTTCTATTGAGCACTTCTGCTCAGCTCTTGTTAAAATCAGTAAGATTGTACTAATTTAGCTTTTTTACTACTCCTCAGAAATGAATGTAGTAAGAAAATGAGCTGAATTGTTTGCAAGTATGGCAAGTTGCCTTCTATATTGAGTGCTTACTTCTGGTTCTAGATGAACAACATTTTTAAAGTTGTGAATCATTCTGCAAGACACAGTCAGAAGCTACGGCAAATACCTCGTGTCCTCCATCTGAAACAGGGGAGGACTTTTTCCCTTTTCTACCCTCTCATGAGGGTAGAAACATAAATAATAAACATAAATATAAATAACATAATAATAAACATAAATTTATAGAACTTTAAAATTTAAAGAACCTCATGAAGAACATGCCAATGGCATGATTTGAATTGGGTTGAATGTCCTGATGGACATCTTTCTTTGCTGTTGTTTTTGAACTAGATATGAAGTTAGAGACCAAGATGTGGAGGATAAATGGAGACAAAAGCAATGATTATTGTCGATTTTTAAATGAAACTATTATAACTTCAAACAGAAGTGATATACATTTCAGAACCAAACAGTAGTAGGAAAAATTAACTCTAAACTTAGATATTGCCAGAAAAAATTAATAAACAAGAATGTTTAAGTAGCGCTCGTCACAGTTCTGTTCTCCTGAAGTGTATGCAGATACCACAGCTCAGGGAAGGAAGGTATTATGCTTGTGCTTATAGAAAGAGCTTGTAATTATACTGAAATGTAGGAACAAATCCCTGATGTATTTTGTACAGGTGCACTCTTGCTTTATGGAAATATTTTTTCTCATAATAACAACATTTAATAATTGTAGGGATCATCTGCTGATCGAAGTCAATGGAGAGAGCCGACTAGGACTTCTGATGGCTTATGTTCTCTTTATGAGGCAGCTCTGTGTTTATTTGAAGAGGTATGTCTTGAAACAAAACGTGACTTTAGGGTAATTGTAGTTTACTTCCTCCTCTCACATCTGATTGGTGTGTGGGAACGGGCCAGTCTCTGATGAATTATTCTGGAGCAGAAGAGGAGGGCAAAAAAGTGAAAATCTATAACATGATGTAAAACTTGCTCATGTCAGTAAGTTAATGATATGGCAGTAGATGATTTTGGGTTTTAGGCAGAGAATCATACTGAGGGGAAATTGAAGTTACGTTAAACATAGTGACTATTTGGAAATAAAATGCTACATTGGAAATGTCTCCTTTTAATAGGTTTGTCGAATGGCATCAGACTATTCAAGAACATGTGCCAGTCCTGACAGCATTCAGACAGGTGATGCTCCCATTGTTTCTGAGACCTGTGAAGTGTATGTTTGGGGTAGTAACAGCAGTCACCAACTGGTAGAAGGAACTCAAGAGAAAATACTTCAACCCAAGCTTGCTCCAAGTTTTTCTGATGCACAGACGGTGAGTGGTGCATTAGAAGCAGTACAATATGAAATTGGTAAATAATACCAGATTTTTGATTGTCAAGTTGTAATGAAGATATGATGCTCAGAATTAATCATGCAAGTTATTTTACTGTAAGTATCTCAGTACTTTTATTGATTCTTGGAAAAAAACATTGTTTTTTTTAATGGCGCAGACATCAATATCCATATGACAAGAATGATTGAATTATCTAATTTGCTATCAAGTGCATTTGCAGAAATGGATTTGCTTGCCTGTAATTTTTTTTTACTGTTGTTTAAAAGGTATCTTAACGACTCAGTCTTCTTTTCCATTGGTGGCTTTCACATCAGGGCTGTCTAGGCTGGCACAGCAACCCTAATTAGCTTTGTGAAAGTCTATCTGCATTATGCTCTTTGTGCTCTCAGTCCCAGTTGCAATTGAGCAATTCTATTGATGTTTTGCAGTGTTGACTTAAGTCAAAACATTTTTTTGGTCACTAAACAATTTGGTTCATTTTCTGAAATTATTTCTGTTGACGTCACTGATAGATTTCATATGCTAGTAGACTGCAGAACCAGGCATCATAAAGCAAGTTTATGCATTTGAAACACTTAATTTAAACAAAACACTGGCACACAAGAATGCAGTGAGTAATCTGGAGGAACAAATTGCTCTTTCTGTCGTGCAAACTTTTGTGATTTCCTGCTGGGATAAAGAATTTTTTCTTTTGTCTTCATTAACAGTCTTTATAGAATTTGTCTACATGAAGAACTTAATTCACCACCTCCTTTGTGCCATTTTATGATGTGGATGTGCAGTGCTTGTGTCTGAACCTGCTTTGCACTCTTAGTGTGTCCTGTGCTTTATCAAGCAGTTTCTTGCTTTTTTTTTAGGTTAAGAAATGAAGATAACTTCAAATACTGTCCATTTCTTTCTCAGAGTCTTAGAGATCTGGAGGCAGCATGAGTTCTATACTCTGAGGAAGAAATGCAAATAAATAAAGACAATTAATCACTATTTACATCCTTCATCTCAAGAAAACAGATTTACTCAAAGCATTTTTCGTCTATTTGAATTTTACTGCTTGCTGAAGTCCCAATTCTCCCTTATTTTTACATTGTGTTACATGAAAGGGTTGCATAAAGAAACCTGACATCTTGTTTAAAAATAAACTTTAGACCTATATGTGAATGTTATGTTTATCTAATCTTTTGCATTCTTTTAACATTTTGTTTACAGATTGAAGCTGGACAATATTGTACTTTTGTTATTTCTACGGATGGTTCTGTTAGAGCCTGTGGTAAAGGCAGCTATGGGAGACTGGGATTGGGTGACTCCAATAATCAGTCCACACTGAAAAAATTGACTTTTGAGCCTCATAGGTCTATTAAAAAAGTATCGTCTTCTAAAGGATCTGATGGTCACACTTTAGCTTTCACAACAGAAGGGGAAGTCTTCAGCTGGGGTGACGGTGACTATGGAAAACTGGGACATGGAAATAGTTCCACTCAGAAATACCCCAAACTTATTCAGGGTCCTTTGCAAGGAAAGGTATGTAGAACACCCATTTTTATTCTGTTCAGTATAAAATATGAAATATATAAATTATAAAAAGTGTTGTGTTTTATTTAAGCTGTCTTGAAAGTGAAATTTGTTGCAAGTGAAAGTGCTTTTGCTGAATTGCAGTGGTGTTCCAGGAGATAGCTGCTGTGTAGCATGAACACTTTTTGCTTCGTTTGAAGACTTGCCTTGTCTCATCCTACAAGGCCTTCTCTTCCCTCTCTATGTTTTTGACCAGTGCTTTAAACATCCACTGATTTTTATTTTTTTTTCTGCAGTAAGATTAGGCTATCATTATGTTAAATTTAGCTGATAAAGAAATCGTGGCCAGTTTTATAGATAAACTTGTCTTTTTTGTGTACTTGCTTCCACTTATCAAATACTACATAGAAGAGATTGCAAATATGTGTGTTCATCCCTAACATGAATGAGCATCAGTTTACACAGACTGCTTTTGAAACTTGACTTTCTTAAGCTTTCAGACTTCTTATTTATTCCCTTTATGTAAAAATCTGATTTTTATTTTTCCATGGAATATAGGTAGTTGTGTGTGTATCAGCTGGATACAGACATAGTGCTGCTGTTACAGAAGATGGAGAGTTGTATACCTGGGGAGAAGGAGACTTTGGAAGACTAGGTAATTTTAGAATTTCATGAGAAGCTCACACAATTTTTGGTCCCATGATCCATTAGTAGGGTATAAACACGTGTTCTGGAGTATGATTTAAAAAACTGAAATGTTTGTTAACCTTATTACAAATCTTCCAAAAAACTAGGCATAAATTATCATTATGATAATAGCATTTCTGGGTTTTACAAAATCCTACTGAAACCATGAATAGAACTTAGTCTTTGTCAAAAGAAAATACATTTTTTGTTTTTCCTTAGGTCATGGTGACAGCAACAGCCGCAACATTCCAACTTTAGTAAAAGATATTAGCAATGTTGGAGAGGTTTCCTGTGGGAGTTCACACACAATAGCTCTGTCCAAAGATGGAAGAACAGTGTGGTCATTTGGAGGAGGAGATAATGGTAAGTAAAACAAACATTTTGATAGTAATTTTTGTCCTACATGATTTGTCTCATAGCCTTCTAATTCTTTGCAGTTTGCTTTGATTTTGCTTAGTGATTTGGTGGCTGTTTAAGAAAAGGATTTTAGTAAAATCTGTATATGTCATTTGAAGTTTTAACTACAAAATCACAGATTCAAAAAGCGTTAGCAGATGGATGAGGGTTATCATGGAGCAGAAAGCTCTGGAAGAAATGCTTTGCTGCTAACTTTCAAATAGACTCACTCACTTCCTATGTCAGTAGCTGTATTCCTGTTCTATAAACTGTTGTGTTTAAACTGCCTCTTAATGAAACATCTCTCGTCTCAAAAATGAAGGGCTTCTAAGCTTCATTGTCATTAGATGCTATGTCAAGCACAGGATCATTAATTTTCTACTGTATCTGGATTTAGCTAGATTTGGTTATGCTGCTGGATAAAAATTCAAACTCAAATTTAAATTGCTGTGTTGCTTCTCCCTTGCAATAACACAAATGTGAGAAGAGAGGAAAATGCAGACTAGAGAAGTCTCATAGTCAAAGTGGTGGTTTATAGAAAGGGGTAAGAATTTGAATTTCATCTGGCCTGCTTGTATAGAATTGTTCCTGCTCCACTGTCTCCCTCTTTCTGTAATTTAATTTGAAATACTCATTTTTAACAGGACACCCATCTTAACCTTCACAAAGAATTGGCATTTACTCTTCTGTTTCAGCACATTGTGAACAATTTGGCTTTTGGATATTAATGTGCTGTAGGAAAGACAAAACAACATGAATCAAAGCATAAGCTTTTGTAGAAATTCAGTCTTTGTAATATATTCTGTGTTTGATTTAATTTCTTCTTCCTTTTGAGGAATGTTTTCTTGGCAAAACACTATACCACTAACTTAGTCTAGTGATAGTCCTTGTTTTTGAGGTCACTGCTTGGAAGTAGTGAGGTTGCAGAGATGAGGGCAGTTTTCAAGAGAAATTTGCAGGAGGAGTAAAGAAATAAAACTACTAACCTCTACACAAATACAGACAGGGAAGAATGCAGAAAAGTTGAGTTTTTGCAAGTGGCTTTATGTTGAAGGAGAGAAAAAAACCCCAAACCATTCTATGATTCTAATTATGTATTGAAATTACCTTCTGCTTGTTTTTATGCCTTTTGTAGGCAAACTTGGTCATGGTGATACAAATAGAGTCTATAAACCTAAAGTTATAGAAGCCTTGCAAGGAATGTTTATTCGAAAAGTTTGTGCTGGGAGCCAATCTTCCCTTGCCTTGACATCAACGGGGCAGGTAAGCAAATCCAAGTTTTCACTCGAGATAAAAGCTGGTGAATAGAGTGTGATTCATTATGTCAACATTTGGTATTTTGGCTGTCAAGAAAAAACTAATACTTAAATATCATTGAAGTTTTGATGAGAGTTTGACTCTCTCATCATACTGAGATACTGATGTACTAGAGTGGTTGAAAAGTGTTGAAAAGTCCTGTAAAAATGCACTTTTTCTAGTCTTGCTTAGCCACAGGTAATGAATAATTTTAAGATTAATCAAGTGCAAAACCAAGTTGGATTTGGGAAGCAAGGTGGGTTCTAGAAACAGAAAGCAGTGAAATGCTTGTAATTTTTAACTCATTAACAAACTGTGTTGGTGATTTAGTGTCTTTTAGAATACATTTATGAGGATATATATAAACCAGAAGTTTTATTATAGTTCACCTAAAGTTTAGTCTTTCTAGTTTTGTCTAGTCAGAAAAATTTCAGGAGAGATTGGGGGTCAACATTTAGATGGTAAACGAGGACCCTTGCAGGTATGATGTAATGCAAAAAGCAGTTCAGACTGACTCCCACCCTCTTCTTGCTGTGATTCAAAGGCAATGACTATTTAGAGGATGGATTAGCAGTGCTGCAGTTCACTGTAGCAGTTTCTTTGGCAGCAGCCTTGCCATTGATGTGCTCTGTGACTAGTGATCTGAGTGGTTTGAGGGAAAGAAGTGCAGATTGTATGAAATGCACATTACAGTAATGAAAGTTCTGCAAATGTTTTGCTGAAAGTGTAATTGCAGTTGTTGTACAAGTGTTTAACTAGTGTTTTGTTTGAGATCACCAGCAATACAAATGTGTCACAGATATTTTGTGGTTTGTTTGCTCTAGGTTTATGCTTGGGGCTGCGGCGCGTGCCTTGGCTGTGGCTCTTCAGAGGCGACTGCCCTCCGACCAAAGCTTATTGAAGAACTAGCTGCTACTAGAATAGTTGATATTTCAATTGGTGACAGCCACTGTTTGGCACTTTCTCACGGTAAAAAGAATAAGCTGTAAACATACGCAGTCTTCCCCTTGACAAAAAGCAATTGTATCTCAGGTTTTGGTTTTTCTTTTTCTACTTTATGTCTATAGATAATGAAGTTTATGCTTGGGGTAATAATTCAATGGGACAGTGTGGCCAAGGGAACTCTACTGGTCCCATTACTAAACCGAAGAAAGTAAGTGGTTTAGATGGAGTTGCAATTCAACAGATTTCAGCAGGAACATCCCATAGCCTTGCCTGGACAGCTCTTCCAAGGGACAGGTAACGGTCCACTTTGGGATCCATGTAACTCTTTGCTGAAGGTGATAAGCATGCTGTGTGTTTCAAGTATTCTGCATGTAACATTTTGGGCTGGAGAATCTTTTCTTCACTCTTCCCCTCTCAATTTCTCTTCCACTTTTTCCTCTGTCTTTAAGCTGTTAGAGTGTACAAGTGAAAATATCAAGGATTTGGATATTGTTTCTACATATGAAGATTTCTCACCTACTGTTAGACGGAAATTGCCTCTCTTTTGAAAATTGAGATGTCAGCCGGTGGGAGGAGAAACAACTTGGCCCTTTTTTGCTTCTGACAGGACTTTTTAATAGCTTAGGCAATTTCCTTTAATGAAGCAAGGAGTAAGCATGTTACTTTGGGACATGGGGAAGTTTAAATACACATTCGTGATTTAAGTATCTTAAAAAACTTCTGCATGATTACAAGTATCTAAATAAATAGTTTGATTATTAACACACATTAACTGTAATGATACTTTATTACACCAAATACATGAGCAAGTGATTCAAGTGAATGGGTAATTCTCAGGTTTGTGTATGGACTAGCCCAAAAGAATAAATAAGCTTAATGCTTAGAAATGAATGCAGAAAGAGTTTGAAATGTCCTGTTTTACATGGAGCTATCTTAGCAAAATCAATTCTGAGAACAGCGGCACTCAAAAGGTACCAAATGGTATTACCCCTTCTGAGTTTTCCCATTGTATCAAAGTGCTTTTATAATCTGATATTTGTACTAAAACCAGGTTTGTGAAAATTGGTCAACTTTTGCCTGAGTCGGATTAAATACCTATGGCTTTAAGTGAGTGGCCTTGTAGGTGGTTTTCTCATAAATGAAGAGTGTTTGATTCACTAAGACCTTTACAGAAAAGAGCAGAAAATGCCTTTAAGGATCAGGGAATTTACCTACCTGAATTATATTAGTTCGTTCTACAAAAGAAAAATTGATTTGGTCAAGCATCTACTCAACCTACTTAAACTGTTAATTAGTTTAAGCAGTTGGAATATTTTCAGTAGCTAACTAATTTTGATGTTTGATTCCAGGCAAGTTGTGGCATGGCACAGACCCTATTGCGTAGACCTTGAAGAAAGTACTTTTTCACATCTTCGTTCTTTTCTTGAGCACTACTGTGACAAAATTAACAGTGAAATTCCCCCTCTTCCTTTTCCTTCATCAAGGTATAGATGGCATATGTATCTTATAGATTAAAAGAAATTTTTTCTTTAAATAATGGTGCATGACTTAGTTCTGATTAACTAATTCTTTAACAAGCAAAAGTCTGGGTTTTTTGCTTTTTCAGGTACCATTTCTATGACCTAGGAGCTTTTCAGTACCTCAAGTGAAGCAGGATATTTTGTCTGAAATTTAATTTGTGCCTTGAATTAAGTGTTTTCTTTCAGATTTATCCTTTAAAACACATCTTTCTATTTTTGTTAAAGTGAATTCACTGTTTCTATACATAATTTCTGCTTTCCAAATCCTTCATCCTCTAAGCAGTATGAATGGCTGCTGACAGACTCTGCTGCTGAGCTTTGGTGAAAGCTCATTCAAGCGATAAAGTTCATCAGTCTGTTCACTTACTGACTAAATCAGATGTAATGATCAGAGCAGGAGGTGTGTAATTGCCATTGCACTTTGAGTTGTGAGTGCTCTTTCTGTCTAGCAAATTAAGATAATTTTCTACAAGCATTTTTAGCTAGTGAGGGTAGGTTGTTTCTTTCTTGCATCTGGGGGTCTCTTGATCGCCTCTGAAGAAGCAGAAATCACTCTGAATGCAGTAAATAACATCTTATGAAACTTTTGTCCTTTCTACAGAATTTTTCAGAAGTTTTAAAGTTAACTAGAAAATAATAACCCAATTTTTCATGCTTAATCTGACTTTTGTACTCCTAAATCTTCTGAGAGAAGGATGCATTTATTACTTCTTGCAGGGTTTATTATTTTCTTTATGTGACATACATATTTATTGGTCTATTTTTGTATTTGGGAGCAATTTTCCCTCCTAATTCACAGGACTGCTTGTCTGAATTGAATGAAAGCCTCTTGGAACTCATGTCCATAAAGAGACTTTAGTTTTGATTTTCATTTGTTTAGGCTGAGTGACAAGAGGTTTTCAGAGGAGTTTCTTTGAAGTCTCAATTGCAATGTATCTATCTTCTATGCAAAATCAAATGAGAGTTAAAAGCTTAGTGCATAAATAAGTGAGGGGGAGGAAAGCTGATAATGGGACTTGTTAACTGAGATTCATTTCTTTTTACAGGGAACATCAAAATTTTCTTAAATTGTGTCTGAAGCTACTTTCTAATCACCTTGCACTTGCACTGGCTGGAGGTGTAGCTACCAGCATTCTTGGCCGGCAAGCTGGTCCTCTTCGAAATTTATTGTTTAGGCTGATGGATTCTTCTGTCCCTGATGAAATTCAGGAAGTAAGTAATGCTTTTTTGGTTTATGTTTGAAAATACTATTGCTCTCTTCTCTTTCTTCCTTTTACTGTGTCATTAGAGACCTTACTGCCTTCTTGGACCTTGCACTGATGGATAAGAGTCTGACTTGCCAGTTTTACTAGTTAAAGTTAAAAAAAATCATATCAGCATCACTATTTCATGATCTGGAAGCAAAGGAGAAAATTTACATGAGAATTTCAAAAAGCTGCTTTTATTTTGTAGGATTTCAATTAATTTTACTTGCAATAAAGAGTAGAAAATATTAATAATATGGAATGAATAAGTACATTACTTAAGAATTCCATCTTCAGAGAAATTATTTATAGGAGATCACAACATAAAAACTATTTTTTTATTGTTTTACCAGTGGTCTGATCTTGTTTCACTCCTTTAGTGTACCGCATATCTTTGCAGAGTAAAAGATTAGTGTGCTATTGCCTGATAGAATTCTGGTGGTAAATGAAATTAAGTGGTTGTTTTGGGCATATCATGTATGATGTATTGTATTTCTAAAAGACGTAGTTGAGTTGATATTTTTTCCCCCTTCAATTTTGAAAAAGTCTTTTCTGCTGCTCTAATTTTAGGTGGTAATTGAAACTCTGTCAGTAGGAGCAACTATGCTACTTCCTCCACTGCGAGAGAGAATGGAATTGCTCCATTCTCTTCTACCCCAAGGTCCTGATAGATGGGAAAGCTTATCAAAAGGACAGGTAAGGTCAAATGGAAAGATGTTTGGAAAGCAGTTACCTATTAATTATTTTCCAGAATATTTTGAAGGGTGAGGTGAGCCTCATTTGCTGAGTGCAGGTACATAATTGGTGAGCTGCAGTGAAAAGCTCTGCTTAACAAAATCTGTAGCTTACCTAAATCAATATCTAGGAAGTTAAGGAGCAGCTCTTGTTTTCATAAGTGAAGCTTGAATACAGATAGGTTAGGATCTTCTGTGTTAATGTCTTTGTACAAGGTTCACTATTTTTGAATACTAACCTGATTTAACAAGTTTTGGTAACAAAAAATGCAATTTTTTTCTTGGAACAATGCTTGTATAATGCTTTCCTTGCATGGCTTTCACCTTACTTTGCAAAGATGACTAGGATGTTACTTCTCAGATTTTTCTTTCTTGAATTTATCTCTCAGGAGTTAATGCAGAATAGCAAACTCCCCCAGTAGCTGACAAAGGGAGCAAAAGAAACTCAAGGAACATCTATTCCTGCCTTGAGTCAAATAGAACCTGAAGCATCAGCTTTATATCCTTACCCTTTTTCCTATGTGTAGTTCTGAATTATCTCCTCTAGCCTCAGCAAATAATTAGTTAAATAAGAGCAAACTGGAGAAAGCATTTGATCCCATGTCTGATCTCTCTCTCACTCTCATATAGGATTATCGTCCTATAATTTGCTACATTTATCTATTCTTTAAAACTACAAATCTGCAGGAAAAGCTGTTTTGTTTTTTCTGATGAAGTCTTCCAGCTTATTTTCATGTCTCTTTAGAATATTTTTCTTATGGTAACTATGCCTGATGCTTTTTATTTCTTAGCTCATTATTTTATCTTCATTAACAAAGAGTGTTTCTTGTGTCCAAACATTTTCCTTTAGAGAATGCAATTGGATATTATCCTGACAAGCTTGCAGGATCACACCCATGTTGCTTCCCTGCTTGGCTATAGCTCACCATCTGATGCCACAGAAACTTCTGCATTAGGTGTCAGCTATGGAAACCTCTCTGATCAAACATACGCTGTCCAGAGCATTCATCCTGATACTCATCTAGCTGAAATCTTAATGAAGACTCTTCTGAGAAATTTGGGATTTTATACAGTATGTATAGGCCATTTATTTATTCATTAAATGTGGCATGGTATGCCTGTCTCAAGAGAGTTGTTAATTTTTACTTCTTTTCTCTAGATAGTTATCTAGATTGAACTGTCCACTTAGAATTTTCTACATGGAACTAACTCAGTTTTTCCAGTAGAATTCAGAATGAATTCTTACTATTCCAGCTTTAACTTGCCATCCCACAAAGTGCAAGGAGGTATTCTTATCTGAGACATTTCATACATCAACCCACAGGAAATTCTAAAGGGTTTTTATAACTTTTTTAATGTAATGTGGTTTGGGGATCAGGGTAGGGAGAGAGTCCTTTCCTCCAGTTGTCCTTGTTGAGTTGAAAGAAATATTTCTGCATCTGAAAATCCCCTTTTTAGAATCGAAATGTTCACTAGACTGTCATAGTCTCCACTGTTGTTTGAAGTTTGGTTATGGCATGATCCAGTGAAACATTATCTGATATTTTTGATGATAAAGGTAAACATACTTCTTTTCAAGGTAGTAGTAAAGTATTAGAGCATTTTAAGGCAGAGTTAATATCTTGGTTTGTGTTTTTTGTTTTGTTTTGTTTTTCCCTATTTGTCTTAATAGGACCAAGCATTTGGAGAACTGGAAAAAAACAGTGATAAATTTTTACTGGGTACATCATCATCAGAAAACAGCCAACCTGCTCATCTCCACGAGCTTTTATGTTCACTGCAGAAACAGTTGCTGGCTTACTGCCACATCAACAGTGTTAGTGAGGTGGGGGTCTTTTTTCTTATCATTTAGGGGGAGAAATTGATTGAATATCTGTTAGCACCGGAATGTGCGATTCTGATTGAAAGTTATCTAAATGTGAGAAAACTAAATGGATTTAAATAATGAACCCTTAAATGCATTTTCAGGATTATTCTTAAGTTTGACTGTTCTTTTCCTTCTAGAATTCCAGCAGCGTGGCATTGCTTCACAAACACCTTCAGCTTCTCCTGCCACATGCTACAGATATCTATTCCCGTTCTGCCACACTGCTTAAAGAAAGCTCTTGGAATGGAAGTGTTGGGGAGAAACTGAGAGGTAAATGTTCATGGATAAATCACTAATTGTGACGCCATAAGCTTAGGACATATCTTGTTTGTTTATATTTGAACTATAAAATACCTTATTTTCCTGTATCTTATTTTCCTATATCTGCATGAAGTAGACATCCTACACCTCCCCCATATAGGAGGAGATTGTGTCTGTCCAGGAGATAGCACCTGGTTAATATTTTCGTAGCATTTTGCATAGAGGAAAAACACAGAATAGAGGGGATACTGTCTCTGTGAATTACTTTTTCTGTTTTGTTCTAGATTTCTCTTTTTAAAAGTATTTGTTTTGAGATAAGTGAAAAGCACAGAATAAATAAAACATTAATCAAGCCCTGCAGTTCAGCACATACAATTGAGACAGCTGAGATACTTCTGTGCAGTTTTCTCACTTAGTAAATTGTGATTTTTATTTCCTTTTTTTTTTTTTTCCTGTAGATGAGATTTATGTATCAGCTGCTGGTAGTATGCTCTCTCAGATTGTCAACTCTCTGTTGTTACTGCCAGTATCAGTAGCTCGGCCTTTGTTGAGTTACCTGCTAGACCTGTTGCCTCCTTTAGATCGTCTTAATAGGCTGTTACCTGCTGCAGCCCTGTTAGAAGATCAGGAATTACAGTGGCCTCTTCATGGTAAGTGTAGGAACTAATGCACCTCTATTCTGAAAAATAAAGAATGGAATGTCGCCTCTTTCTAGTGTAGGTTTGACTTTCCCTTTAATAATCGTGCTGGTTTTTAAGCTGAATGTTTTGCTATGTTTACTTTTCAATTCTTTGAATTTCTTAATTCAAATGAATGTCCCTTGTTGTGAAATATTTATAGCTACAGGCAAACTTCTTTATTCTGTCAAGCCAGAACGTATATTGATTTGACTGGGAATCCAAAAGTAATATGGGAAATAGATGTTGAACTGAAAATATTAAGTCTGTAAAACGTGAAAGTACCACTTCTATTAAAAAGACACCGGTTTTAGAATTGTAGAATCATAGTTAAAAGGAACACTTTAAGGATCATTGATTCCAACTCTCAGCCCCTTCAAAGGACTTCCTACAACTAAACCATGTAACTTTTTTTACTTTCTTTGAATTTTTAATGCTTTTGCCAGAATTTTCCGCTTGTATTAAATGCTGTTACCAATTGTATCATTTATCAGAACACAATGAAATATGTATTGGACCAAATAGGAACTTGGGCAGAATTAGAAAGTGCCTTTACTTGATCCTGAACAGTTGAACCATAAGTGACGTAGTGTTAAGTCATTTACTTACTGTTATTCAATTTACCTGTTGTTGATGAGGAGTCAATCTGTTATTAACTAATTAGTACTTACAAGTTTTGTCATTAATTTTACTAATTTTAGAATTTATTTTTACGTCTGGTCAACAGTGACAAACTCAACAATGCATTCTTAATACTTGTAGGTGGCCCTGAATTAATTGATCCTGCTGGAATGCCCTTACCACAGCCTGCCCAGTCCTGGGTATGGCTGGTTGATCTGGAGAGAACAGTAGCTTTGCTTATTGGGCGCTGCCTTGGTGGGATGCTCCAGGGACCTCCAGTGTCCCCTGAGGAACAAGATACAGCCTATTGGTTGAAAACTCCACTTTTCAGTGATGGAGTGGAAATGGATATTCCTCACTTAGGTAGGCCGTTAAATGCAAGTGCATTCTCAGGGTAAAGATTTTGTAGTTTCTGATGCTGTTTGAGTAAATCTGTATAGTTAGGATTTGTTTTTCAACATTATTGTCTGTTTCTGTAGTTGCACAGAAGAGTTGGAAAATGGATATTGAATATATGCTGTGTTTACAAATGGTCTTGGAAATGCATATGGAAGAAAAAAAAAATCTCAGTGAAAGAACTAACACAGACTTCACTGAGTTAATTTTATATATTATAGTCTTAGATACACAGCACTTAGCATGTACACTATGGGTGCCATTGTTCATATTTATAAATTAATAAGTTTATTTTAAGTGGTATTTTACTTAGAAAGGGGAATTTATATTAATTAGAAATAATATTCTTAAATTTCAGTCCTTCTGGCCTACCAGTAGTGTTAACGGGACTCAGCATTAGTATTTTTATTCATACATTCCTGTCTGAATCATAGAATGGTTTGGGTTGGAAGGGACCTTAAAGATCATCTAGTTGCACCCCCCCCGCCATGGGCATGGACACCTCTCGCCAGACCAGGTTGCTCAATGCCTCACCTAACCTGGTGAGCCTCTCTGGGCAACCTGTTCCAGTGTCTCACTACCCTCACAGGAAAGAACTTCTTACCTCCAGCGTAAATCTTCCCTTTTCCAATTTGCATCCATTCCTCCTAGTCCTTCCATCACATGTCCTATTAGAAAGTCCTACCCCAGCCTTTCTGTAGGCTCCTTTCAGGTATTGATAAGCTTCTGTGAGGTTCCCCCTAAGCCTTCTCTTCTCCAGGCTCAACAAACCCAACTCCTTCAGCCTGTTTATGTCTCCTCCTTCAGTGTCTGAGGAGACTGTTTCATGACCTGGTGTTTGAGATGGATCTGTGTGACCTGGTCTAGGTGTTCCTGCTCTGGCAGGGGAATTGGATTAGATGATCTTTTGAGGTCCCTTCCAATCCCTGATATTCAATGATTCTGTAATTACAAACTTATGGCTATAAAGTTCAGGTAGATTGAATAACGCAGATTTATGCTCCTGAAACAAAGTTGGATAACTCTTCTAAATCTTCTTGTGCTTTAGGTAAATTGTATGTCTAAGTAATTTATTCAAAATTTAACACAATTTTAATGGTTGGGCAATGGGATGGCTTGATTATTTTTTTTAAACAAAGTGAGGGGTGAAGGCTGTTTTATATGCTTTTAGATAGATGCATATAATCCTTAAAATTTGCAGGATTCAACTTCTTAAGTATTTCCCTTCTGTTAGATAAATGCATGAGCTCCTTATTAGAAGTGGCACTCTCTGGAAATGAGGAACAGAAGCCATTTGATTATAAACTGAGACCTGAGATTTCTGTCTATGTTGATTTGGCCTTGGGTTGTACAAAAGAACCAGCAAGGAGCCTTTGGATCAGCATGCAAGACTATGCTGTTAGTAAAGGTAAGTTGTTGAGAAGACATTTATTTCTGTATGTATGTTGAAAGCTCATTGTGTGATTCAGCTGCATGCCTGGCAGAGTCCTAGGTCAGACCAAGAAGTCAGCAGCAGGTGGTACTGTGTGCCATCAACAACAGAATTCCACTGAAGTAGGAATTGCAGTTAAAAATGCGTATTACCTGTTTTCAAAATCTGAGATAAATAATGTGCTCTTTTATGTACTAATTTAGTAATGGAATTGAATGTTTTAGAAGCTGATGGGTTCTGCTCTGTTCACAATGCAAACCTACAGGAGGTTGTATGCTGATAGTAGCATGAAATGCAAAGTAATAGAACTTGATGAGAAACGGGTGTGTTAGACTTAATTATATATGGTTAAGTAAATTTTTGAGATTTCTACAGCATTTTGCAAGGATTCATAGATAATTTTTTTTCCCTGTGCTGCCTTGTGGAGGCTTGCTTGGCAGTTCAGTTATTTTATAGTGCAATAGAGGTTTATAGAGGTTTTTTTACACAGGAAAGGAATTTTTTCAGAAATCAAAAAGTCAGTCTCTGGACCTTGAAGATCATCTGGACAAACCTTAATTCTGAGACCTGGAAACATCTCCTGTAACATTAGCTTGTCTTAATCATTGGCTTTCCTGCTGGAGATAAAGAATCTGTGAAACAGTTCTTGAGTGTTGTTTCAACTATGTGTAAAACAGCAGCAGAAGATCTCAGATATGGTGTGTTTCTGCCCAAGTTCCATGTAATGGGTGGCTCTGTAAAGGGAAGAGCTCCAATTCCTGCATGAAGGAGGGGTTGCACCCAAAGTTTAGGTCTTGGGGTCTCTGGTGGTAGTTTGTGTGGAGGCCCTTTGATAGGCTGAAGGACCTTGATCATACCAAAACACATTTGACTGAGACCGTGTATTTATGAGTTATTCATGCTAAACTTAGGTCTTAAGCATTAAAGTTGTTTCAGAAACTTTTAAATGGGTAAAGATGTTTTTGGTTTCTATTATATAATTGGAAATGTATTTCTTGTCTGGAAATTCTGGAGTGTTCTGATGAATCCTTTCTGTTTTCAGATTGGGATACTGCAACTTTAAGTAATGAATCACTCCTAGATACTGTGTCCAGATTTGTTCTTGCAGCTCTTCTGAAACATACAAGTTTACTTAGTCAAGCTTGTGGTGAGAGCAGGCAAGTAGATTAAAGCTGCTTTTAAATGTTTAATTTAAGTTTTTAGAAGAAATAATGTATGATATTTTGGTTTTTTGCCCCTGGTTTTGACCTTTCTTTTCTAGGTACCAGCCTGGCAAAGCCCTGGCAGAAGTATACCGTTGCGTATATAAAGTTCGGAGTCGCTTGCTTGCCTGCAAGAACATGGAACTCATTCAGACTAGATCATCATCAAGAGACAGATGGGTGAGCCTGTAAATCTCTTCTTAGTTCTTCAGACTTTACCATATATTAAGAAAATATATAACATTAGCTTCATATATATTGCTGGTATTTTTATATGCTTTTTTGTAAAACTTTCAGGAGTCCTCAAATGAAATTGGGCAAAGTATAATGAGTCCATTAATCTGTACTCCATGTAGTTTTAAATCATAGAATCACAGAATGCCTTGAGTTGGAAGGGGCCTTCAGAGATCATGTAGGCTAACCCCCTGCAGTGAGCAGGGAAAACCCATCTCCAGGGCCATCCCACCATGGCCTGACAGGGCTGTCTCTACATCTGGTTGTGCTGAGGTACCTCCTGGCTGGTGCAGTGGGTCCTCCCTCCGTGATGCCCCACATTAGCCTGCCCTACATGATAATCACACCCTGCAGAGAGGTTTTACTCTGCTTTAGAGCCACTGAAGTAATTGATTGACTAGCATATCACTGATACACCGACTGTGGATGCCTGCAGCTTCAATGTAGATGCCTTTGACTACCATTCCTGAAATCAGACTGAATTATGTGGCCCTCCAATCTCTGTCCCTCTCTGCACCTCTCTCATCCCCTTCCCTGCTTTACCCATTTTTTCCTTCCTCCCCATCAAGATTCTCTTCCTCGTCTTAACATTAATTCAGGGCTGTTTGTCCTTGTCAGCCCTGCATGAATGTTAGCCATGCAAGGACTGGGCATGAAACTAGCATTGTGTTAACCACTGAATTATTCTACTAAGTCAGATCAAAATTGATGATGGAAGTGTTAATTGAATTACTGAAGGTTGGGAACTGTTAGGAATTACAAGGTAGTTTTTGAAGTGGGACTAGGGTTCCTCTGATAGGATTTTAAAATGCTATTTACAATCTACAAGTGGGATATTTTTAATCATGGAAATTGTCATGTGACATTGTACAGAACTAGTGATACTTCTAAAAATTGTGTATGTCTGTTTCCTCCTTGTAATTACTATGGAGGAGATGTGCCTTCATCCTTTGCTTTCTCATGGTAGAAGTATGACATATCTGCAAAAGATTTGGCACTTCTGAAAGCACTGGCTGTAGTATGTGTGTACAGGATATGCTAAACTTAGTGATTCTCTGGCTTAAGCATACACAGGGTGATAATTTTCTAAACACATAGTAAATCCATTGCTTAGCATTCATGTTGTAGCTGTTGGGTATACTCCCAGTAAGGTACTTACTGTGTGCTTGCTGTGTGCACTAAGTTCCCTCACACCCAGAAATCCCCAGACTCTTTGTGAAGATGCAACACAGCAAATGTAAATGTAAGCAGTGGGTCTGTTGAGTAAGGGATATTAACTGTTTAATACTATCAAGGAAAAACAATGGTTGGCACTTTTATATTATACACAGGATTAATGATAGAATGGTGATAGAAATAAGAAGTAACGGTGACCAAGAGCTGCTGCTAACAAGGCCTCCTGGTTTTTTGAAGAGGAGAGAGCAGATGAATTATGCTGTGCATGTCCCAGCACTTAGAGGTTTAATTACCTTCAAAAGTATCTAAAACCTCAAGTGTAATTTTGTGCTTTACATTTCAAACTTTGCCTTCAGATTGTCTAAAGCCAGTGTCCTTTTATGTTTGTCTTTCATTTTGGTGAGAATTAATTTCACTGTATATTTATTTTTTTTTTTAATCCAGATGTTAGATAACCAAGAATCAGCTGATGTTGATAGTCAGGAAAATTCTTTTACTCGCACAATTGATGAAGAAGCAGAAATGGAGGAGCAGGTAGAGCGGGACAGAGAAGAAGGGCACCCTGAACAAGAAGATGAAGAGGAGGAAAGAGAACATGAAGTTATGACAGCTGGTAGTAAGTACTTGTTATGTGTGTTGATAACATAATGTGCTTTGTGTAATGTACAACATTTTGTCTCTGATGTGAAAGGGAGAAATTTCTCAAAACATTGATTTATTTGTCTGCCTAGAGATCGTGAGAAAATGTTTGTAACACTGTATAGTGCTTTTATTGTCTGAGCAAACCCATTTGATGCAAGGTAATGTGAATACATGGCAGTGGGTTGGCCTTTTGTGGGCTGTTCTCAGGGCCATGTTTGTGTACCAGCACTTTTTAAATGCACTGTCTACAATAGGCTTCATGTTATTTTCTATGAAATTGTGTTCAATAGATCACTGCTTTCATGTTTGTGTAGAGAATTTTTGCTTTGTTTGTATGTGTTAATTGTGTAAATAATAAGCTGAAATTTGCCTACAGAACTGCTGTTGGTAACAGTGGGTTGACCAAGTTGGAATTCACTTGTATCTTTCAATGTCTCTTTTTTGAATCTAGTAAAAGCTTTGAGTTTTTGATCCAGGTTTGGTGTTGACAATGCTATTTGCAGTACTTTCTCATGGACTGTATAAAAATTTTATTCTTCAGGAGATAATTTGAAAAAGGTGAATTTGAAAACTGTTGTTACACTGACTTGAACTTGTAATCAGAGTAAAGAGGGAGTTAATACTGAATTTTTCCAGTTTTTGTGAAGGAACATCCTACTATTCAGGTCGTGTCTTCTATTATTGCCCTTGTCTTCTCAAAGAAAGAAATCATATTAACCTTTGAAAATTACTGTCCAATCTATGTATGTAGCTTAAAAAAGGAAATTGAAATATATTCCATAGATACATCTGGAGTTTTTTTTTCTTTTCAAGTGTTGTTCATGCAGCTGCAGTTTAGAATGCTTATCATTTCTTACTCTGTATTGTCATCACCTTGTTTTGCTGTCAGTGTTTATGTTCCCTGTTAGGACTCCCATATTCCTTTTGGGATCTTACAGACCAAAATGTATGTTACAGCTTTAGTTTCTATATGATGTCTCATTATGCCCAGAAGGCAGTGGGCTTTCCTGAAAGTGTAGTATGGAATTGAAGTACTCATTCACAATATGATACGTGGTTCTGGAAGGTGTAACATCTATGTTATCAGTTCAGTAGACTGCTGCTTGATGTGTAGTTACCCTGCTCAGTGTTCTCACATTCTTCCTGGACAGAGATTCTGGGTTTGGTAAGGCAAATATATTCAAAAATATCCAGACAAGGAGTGATGTTATGGGCACAAGTAAGTACAAAGGTGATAACTCTTGCTGGGTATTCTAGATGAATCTTATCCTGACATTCAGGATTCAGGTCGTGTCCTTGAGCCATTTCTGCTTCTAACTGGTAACAACCAGGAAGGAAATATTTAGTTATAACTTTGCCTTTCCAGATGGGAACTCCAACTTTGAAATGAAAGTTATCAAGTTGAGATGTTTTTAAGTCTTTAACAGATGCTGTGGTCTCACATGCAGCTTCTTTAGAAGAATCTGGCATCCAAAAATGCTAGCAGAAGTAAGAAAAGAGAAGGCTAAGAATTTTGATAGGATTTTCATTGTACTGGCCCATAACTGTTTGGCTATTGAATTGTGGGTGTGCTGCTATTCTGAAATGCAGATTTACTAAAGCAATCATTCCTATAGATCTGCAGGAAGTCAAATATGAAACAATCTTTTTCTCTTTGATAATATCCAAACAGGATTTGGGTTGCATTAAGACACTTGAAAGAGTGTTTTGTGTTCTACCAAATTGCATTTTCTTCTTCATTTTAAACTTAAAATTATGCAAATGCTTCACTAGCATGGTTACATGTCTTCTTTTGTAGCTTTGTGACTTCTTTTGTAACTTTGTGACTTATACATTAATGTGTTCTTCTTTAATGGGAAAATACTCAATGTTCTTTGTAGTGGGGCAGTTTTTAGCTCAAAATGTAGATGAATGTTTTGTTATATGTTCTGTCTAGAAGTTAAGACCTTTTTTTTGTGTTGCATGTTACAGAAATATTTCAATGTTTCCTATCAGCCCGTGAAGTAGCTCGCAGTCGGGATCGAGATAGGATGAACACTGGGACAGGGACTAGACTTGATGATGCACCTCCTCAGTCTCAGCAGGAGCGAAGAATCAGCACTGATCTGACAGAAGGTCAAGATGTATATACTGCTGCATGCAACTCTGTGATCCACAGATGTGCCTTATTGATCTTGGGAGTAAGCCCCGTTATTGAGGTACTCCAGAAACGAAGGGGAGATGGGCAGTTCCAGCAGCCTCCCTCTGCTGCTCCGGAGGGGATTGGACTCATGACAAGGTGAGATTTGCTGACTGCTTAGAATAGTTATCTCTTTTCTGCTTCCTCTGAGGATTCTTAGATTTTTTTTTAAAAGAAGGTTTTTGCTTAGAGCTGTATTATGTTTTTGTTAAGAGGGGGGATTTTTCTCTGGCCGACTCAGACAACGAAAGCTTTTTGTGTGTGGACTGTATTTACTTTTCAAACTTGGGCTTAGTGATGAGTAGTAAGAAATCAGATCATAGAATCATAGAATAGTTTGGGTTGGAAGGGACCTTAAAGATCATCGAGTTCCAACCCCCCTGCCATAGGCAGGGACACCTCCCACTAGACCAGGCTGCTCAGTGCCCTGTCCAGCCTGGTCTTGAACACCTCCAGAGAGGGGGCATCCACAACCTCCCTGGGCAACCTGTTCCAGTGCTTCACCACCCTCACTGTAAAGAATTTCTTCCTTATGTCTAGTCTAAATCTATCCCCCTCTAATTTATATCCATTGTTTCTAGTCCTCCCATCCGATATTATGTTAAAAATTCCTTCCCCTGCCTTTCTGCACCTATCATCAGGTGCATAGATAATTGGTAAAATTCTTTTGTTGTTCTTAAAATTTGTTTCTGTGTCTGGATGTTTTTACTGTATTTGTATTTTCTTGATCTTTACCAATGTCCTATGTAGTAATTTCCAAAAAAATGTAGGATATTTTTAAAAACAAAGGTTTCACTGCCTGTTAAGAAGTGTTGCTCATGATTGATTTTTTTTTCCAATATTTCTAGCATAATGCCATGTGCAGGACACTTATGAGTTATATGAGTATAACAGTGTGAAGACAGCTCCAACTAAATCAGAGAAATACATTTTGGGTTTTATAGCTACTTGGTAGCACAGTTTAATTCTAAACTTGACTGATTTAAACTTTTATTCTTAGAGATCTTTGTGTAAGTGTATTGCAATAGGACAAAGGAATTGTGTAGGAGGTGGTGCAAGTGAACTCCCAAGTCTTCTAAGGTTTCTGGTGTGTAGAAACTCTGCTCTGATATTTTAAATTAAAATAATTATGGCGAGTTCAGAGGGAGATCAGATATATTCTGTATGGTTTATTCTTTTTGGAAATCTACTCACTAAAGCATGGGTTGGTACTGCTGTCATTGTCGAACTGGCTTTCATCTCCAGCATATCAACTTTACCATGCATTTTATGGTTTTTAGTAAGTTTCATGCTTTTTCACCTACTTTGTCTCAGTTTTCTTGTCCTCTAAGCCCAGAAGTGTTTCTGTACCTAAATTCTTACACAGCACTTCAGTGATCAGTCATTTGAGGTTGCTGTTTGTTCAGCTGACCAATAAGGATGGTTGGAAGTAACAGTCTACTAATGGCCTTTATAAGTGGAATAATGGAAGCCTTTAGACCATTTTTTTTCCTCTTTGGTGTGTGGTCTTGTGATGTTCTTTGATAATCTGATCTCGATTAAAACCTGCTAAATTTGACTATGGGCTCTTACTTTAGCCTAATATAAGTATTTTCTTTGTGTGTGTGCGCGTGCACTAATGTGTTGGCATGTGAAGCAGAAGTGAAAGTCTTACTGCAGAAAGTCGCTCAATCCATGCAAACTACAGACTGATAAAATCAAGAAGTGAATCTGATCTGTCTCAGCCAGAGTCCGATGAGGAAGGTTATTCATTGGTAAGTAAGCCAGCATTATCTATTTAGCTTGTCAATAATTATTTGTGTGGGAAGTACATCTGAAACACTGAAGTGCAGTACTGGGCTTCAGTATAAACATCTCTTCTAGTAACTACTATTGTTAAGAAGAGGGAAGGGTGCTAAAAAAACCAGATGAAATTACTATAGCTCTGTTAACTTTCTCACTTTATGGGGCAGGAATGCATTTTAAATAATCAAATACTATTCAAAACACATGTTGACTTAAAGAAATGAGGTTTTTATTATTCTTTCACTTTAGAGTGGAAGACGAAATGTTGATTTGGATTTGGCATCATCACACAGAAAGAGGGGTGAGTTCTACTTTTTACTTAGTAAATATTGATCTGATAGATGTGTTAGCATTTCTAAAACACGTTTTTTTGCAGTTAGAATGTGTTTTCAGTTAAATATGGTCCATAATGGCAGTCAGGATGTTAGAAATTAGTATTTGAAAATAACATTTAAAATAGTTACTACCTACTCTTTGTTCTACTAAGTTCTGTTGCTTTGTGTCATGGTTATAGTATTTCCCAGGTTATAACAATTCATTGTAGTTCCTAGAACTGTGATGCTCTTTCAAAGCAAGTATTTCAGTAAGGTCAAGTGAATTTAGGAACCTTGGTTCTGTTTATAACTCCTTGGACTTCAGGAAGAGAAGGCAGGCAGAGAAATTCTGTATCAAATAGAACACACTATTCTTGTGCTGGCAATTAACTTTTACTATAAAATGTGCTTTAACATGGAGAACTCTTATCTCAAAAAATACCTCTTCAACATCTGCATCAACACCAGCACACCTATAGAACCAAGCAACTACTTCTATTACTCCAATATAAATCTAATTTTCAGTTTTTGTACTGCTTTTGTTGCTGCTTCATTCTGGAGAATCTCCATGAGCCTCTTTACAGGAGGCAGTAGAGGGAGCAAAGTCCCACTTCACTCTGGATAATGCTCTTGGGAAGAAGCTAGCTGCAATTAGATTGGGTTAGGATATGCTTTAATTGCAGAAACATTCATAATATCAGGCAGTGTAGAAGTTCTAATAAACTTCAGCATAGTTTTTTGGAATTGTAAAGCAGACTGTCAGTGGCAGCACTCATTGCACTTCAGTTTGTAATTAATTGAAATAAAAAGGAATTCCTTGGATGTGGGTAAGGATTAAGCAAGTACAGAAATTTTCTAGAGCTGTTCATCCAGTGCCAGTGGGATGTGTGCTGGGATTCTCAGTGTTACAAGATGTGATCTGCACATATCCTTCAAAGCTTTGCTGTTAGACTGAAATACAACTCTTCACTCATTTTTCTTTTTATCTTGAAAACAGTTCTGGAAATAATCTTGGGTTAAATCTGAGAGACAGTGTATTGTGTGGGTTGTGGTTCCTGAACAGTTGGTTGTGGGGCTCCAGGAGAGAAACAGTAGTGCGAGTGTGCAACCAAACCATCTGTAGAAGCTTTTTATTACAGAAGAAGATTCTGGGCCTGGTGTGTGGCACTGAGGAGAAACAGAGCTAAAGGCAGTTGTTCTGTCAGGAAGCTCAGATAGCTTAATTACAGACTTCACACTGTGAAAACATGCGTGGATAGCTGTTTTCTGCTACTGGAGCACTACTGTCCCATATTACTTACATTTTTGTTTGTGTGTCTGGTTTTGGCAACTAAAAGTTAGCATGCAATAATAAAAACTTTTCTACTTCTTCTGAATGATGTATATGACCACTTTGATAACCCATTATCTGGTGAGCACAGGGTACATTTAGAGAGAAATGTTGCTGATAGCTTACATCAAACTCAGGGGAAGATCTACAGAGATCTGTGAGGTCAAGTGGACGAGCTGTTCAGCTCGAGTTCTTTTTAAGGTTTGTGAAATTTCTGGTTTTGTGAATAGTAATTCATGATCTAGATCAGAACCACATTCCAGTGTTGGGTGAAGATGCAACATGCAGCCATTGTGTGTTGTCCACACCTAGTAAAGTAGCCAGCCCACTGAAGTGCTAGAGATTCTGCAGTGACTGTCAAGAGTGCTGAAACTCTTTCATCTTTATTCTTTATGGTATGCCACGACTGTTAGCTCAGAGTGAAGAAAAGGAGAAATAAAAATTCTTCCAGCATATTCACTCTACACTGTGCTCCACCCTGAGCTCCTGGCAGAGGAAGTTAAAGAGTCCCATCAAAGTGAAATATCTGCATTTGAATTTGCCGCATTTGTTCAAAATGGAAGGATTTGAAAAAGCCTAGTTTCCTGTGTAAGGAATGGGGAATATAAAGGAGTTCAGTGAATTTCATAGTGCTTTTGTTTGATACTAATACAATTGGGCAACTTTGAAAAAAAGAAGGAACTTAAAATGAAATAATTTTGTTTACCTGTAATAATCTGAGTTCTGCATTTTGAAATGGAAAGTTGGTGTTTGAGTAAGGGATGTGGGGATGTCTTAGTATAGACATAGAACTCTGGTAAGTGGCTTATGGGTTTTTTAATTCCTGTAAAAAGGCGGAGAATTTAGAAAGTCTGTTACCTCAGATATATTAATTCAAAACAAGACTATGTATTTTTATCCCAAAACTTTGCTGCTTGATATATTGTTGTATTGATTGAGACGAGTCATCATTTAAGTCTTAAGTCAATAAAATGCAAGGATGAGATTTTCTGAACGTGTTACCTTTTGTTTCAAATGTTTGCTTTTGTCTTCTGATCCTTGTGTGGTGTGTAGTGTACTTACTCCTTTTTGGCCAGTTGAGCCCCAGAAAAAAGAAGAGGTTCAAGCAAGTAACTGATGGCATGTTTATTTTTTTTATCTCTATAGCTTTCCTACATATTTTGTTTTATGAAGTGTGTATTGCAGCTGTGCCACATTCATTTAGAAAACTCATTACAAACTAATTGGCTCTTAAGGACAAGTCAACTTTTTTCTACTCTAAGGTTAAAATTTGTAGAGGCTGATGGAAGTGCTGAGCTGCAATCAATTCTGTGGAATTGATATTAGACAGAATCAAGCTAGTACAATCATACTTTTCATTCATTCTTCTATTGATTTTTATAATTTTAAAGGAAAACAAAATTTACTTTCAGTTTTACATGCCCTAGTTCCTAAACATTTTAAATTCTGAAATATACTGCTTTGACTTCTGACATGTTCAGTTTTAAACTCTGTACTTTTATATCTGTTCTTGTTTTGCAATTAATCTGCATTTCATATTTGTTACACTTTTCTCCTAATTTGAAATAATTTAAAATTGTTTTTTTCATTTCATCATCCTGTCATTTTGTATTAAAATTATGATCTAAGAACTCATCTTTTTTTTCAAATATGATGTAGTTTATGTTTTTATTAATATGTGGTGGGAGTTATTTCTTTTAATATTCATTAACTGTCTAAATCAAATTTTCTTATGTACTTTTGATCCATGAAAGATCTCCTAAAGCTATCTTGCTGGGACAATGGAATTGTCTCTTGGCAGATTCTTGGATTCTGTGGTGTGGTTCATTTTTGGCCCAGCTTAGGGTGGGACAGGTAGACAGGCAGCTGTGGGATGCTTTGAGCTCTCCCTCTGTTAAAAGACCATAGTGCTTAAGGAAGCTTTTAAGAATCATTGATGCTAAGTAGGGAGCAGCTTATGGACTTGGTAGTGATGCCAGGTAAGCGTCATTAATAGGTAATGATGCCCCTGTAGGACAAGTGAGGCTTAATGTATCTTGCTGCTTGGACTCTGGTCACTGTGCATATGCTAGGAAACTCTTTCCTGCATGCATCTAGCACCCAAAAATTCTACTCTTTTTGAAGAATATTATCTTTTTCACCCGCAACTTCAGCATGTAACTTAAATTTTAACTAAGAGTATTAAAACATGTATTAGAAAGAATAAATATTAAAATTAGGTTGAGGTGGTATCTGTCTTTTATTTAAAATATTGTCACCAGGTATAACTTGTAAAGGGGAGTAATAAAATTTCTTTAAACATGACAAAATAGATTGATCTCTGTAAACTAGATGATATTGCTGTTTTTCATAAACTAGCAAAAATTAGGAAACAAGATTGCCCTTGTGAAAGCAATGTTTATAATTAATCTTAGCAATATCCATAATAAATCTGTTTGTTTGGCAAATACATAATAAGACCTCAGTGCTCTGATGATTCTTTCTGAAGCCATGGGAATTTGTTAATAAAAAGTGTAAGGAATACTGTGCAAATGAACACGCACCATATTTACTTATTTATTTAATTCATAGCCCTGGCAGTTAATTCTAAATTGAGATCAACTCCCTGATTTACAAAGGCAAAGCAAAATTTCACAGGATTGTGAACTAGCCAATCGTGGCATACAGGTGCAGAGTGAAAAGAGTATAGCAGCACTTTGCCTTCTCAGGAAAGGAATGATGTAGAATACTTGCTAGGAAAGTTGTCCAAAGTTCAAAACAACTAATGTTTCTGCCTTTCCTTGTTTTGTGGGCAGGAGCTTACAGTGCCACTGCAGGTGGCAGTGTTTGAAGGAGGAGGTCCTGAAAATAGTATCCAGATCTTACTGTACAACTCAGCCTCACTGATGAAAGAAAGCATTCAACAGATGAATTTCTATGAATCTGCCTCATTTTTTCCTCAGAAATGGCTATATTTAATAATGTTCAGGGCATATACCCTACAGAGAGGTTTTAAAAAGTGAAGTGTTGATGTCTATTTGTATATGAATACTGTGAGTGGGCTGTGATTCTCCAGATTATATCAGTAGCTCATTGTGCACAGGATACATTAATATTTAAAAATTCTATATAGATAATTTCACATGATTCAAACTAGAATTTTAAAATCAATTTAAATACAGATCTCTAGGCATTAGAGATGGAAGGTTCTTTTGTGCAGAATCTGCCCTCTTGAAATACCTTGCATAGCTCCAAATGGCTTTTACAAACACCATACAATCCCAGCTTCTTTGTTGTGAGGTGTATTTAACTGACAACAAAGGTATGACCTCACTGACATGGCACTCTTTTGTGCTAGGGATAGAGTTCTAGCAAAAATCTTTCAGAAATGAGGTGGTGGAAATAAGTTCCTGAGCTGTAGATTGATATCTGATGCTCATTTGAAGAATACATTTGTTAAGGATGGTAAAATTTCAGGTAGTATAATGACATACCAATGTAACAGGAAATACTTGAAAACAATTGTGAAATTGCCATATGATTAAGAAATAGATGTAAACCATGCTGTGGATAGTATTTAACATACATCTATTCATCTTTAGTTGTACTCAAGTAAATGCTCAGTTAGTCTGAAGTAAAAGTTTTCTGTTCCCTTCTGCAAATATTCCATCCAAAAGAACATTGTCCTCTTTCATAACTAGAAAGAATATAGTGGCTTCATTAAAACAAAAAAAACCCCACTCTTGTTTTATGGTTAGCCCTTAAAAGAAATATCTAAAGTTCACAATTTCTGTTGTAGCAGATCATTTCCTTACAATTTTGTCATTTAGCTGCAAAGCATTTTATTCTGTGTTCCAGCTTGAAGCTGAGCAAATTGAGTGGCTTCTATTTTTTTTTTTGTTTCTTTTCTCACTTGGCAGCGTGTTGCAATACTGCTTATCATAATTAAAAGAAATACAGACTTTCCCTTAGGGAAATTGCTGTAAATTTAAGCATTTTGCTCGAAGTTGCTTAATGCATGGTATAATTAACACAAATTCATTTTCCACCCGTATGAGCAGCAGCAGTTCAAGCTTTACCTACTGTCCAAATGCTGAATTGGAATTTATGAGACTTCATTATATTTATCTTTAGGAGCAATCCACAGTCAAGTAGAATCTCTAAGTGACTCCTGGGCTCGACTGAAATACAGCAGAGATTGGTTATACACTTCTTCCTACTCATTTGTCGAGTCCGATTTTGATCTCTCAAGATCCCTTGGAGTTCAAACTTTGATTGAAAATGTTGTCGGCTTTGTAAGTGGAGATGTGGGAAACTCACCAGGATTTAAGGAACCTGAAGAAAGTATGTCCACCAGTCCACAGGCATCAGTAATTGCAATGGAGCAGCAGCAGCTGAGGGCTGAGGTGAGTTTCAGTTTAATACATTTTCTTACTCTTCACACATTTTAATCATTTTATGGGTATTTTAAGATGGTTGTACAAACCCTTTTGATTACGGACGCTTTTCCTCTCTTTCTTGTTGAACTCTGTTAAGTGGAACTGCCAACTTTATGTCAATAGACTCTGAAAAGAACCTTAAAGAATTCAATTTTTTTTTTTTTTAAAGAAAGCACTGATGAGAAAACAGCTACTTTATTTAGCTTACAATTGAAGACAATCTAATTTTAGCTTCTAAGGATACTTATTAAGGATCTTTTGTTTGCCTTGATTTTTAGCTTCGTCTGGAAGCACTTCATCAGATTTTAGTGCTTCTTTCGGGGATGGAGGAAAAAGGCAGTGTGCCATTGATGGGAGGTCGGCAGGTACAAGGATTTCAGTCGTCTTCATTGCTTACTTCTGTTCGACTCCAGTTTCTTGCTGGCTGCTTTGGTTTAGGCACTGTAGGACATGCTGGCACTAAAGGAGAGAGTGTAAGATTGCATCACTACCAGGTATATATATCAGCCATTTCTGCTGTTTCAGTAACTGTTCAAAATGTATCAGTCCTTTCAATATTTATTTGTTTGACCCAGGATGGTATCAGAGCAGCTAAGAGAAGTATTCAAATTGAGATCCAAGTGGCTGTGCATAGAATTTACCAGCAATTATCTGCTACGTTAGAAAGAGCTCTGCAAGCTAATAAGCATCACGTAGGTAAGTGAAACCAAGACTTCCAAAATGTATAGTACAACAGGTTATATGTTTAGCAAAACAATTTTCCATTTTTAGTGACCAGAGCTCTGCTCCTCTTTGTGCATGCACTGGCTGAAAGCTGCAGTGTGAAAGAGAGATATATAATTGAATTAGTTGGAAGAGCCTAATGGACACACTTACCTGAATTGTTTTATTGTTTACTTGCTATTAAAATTACATTCTGGAGAGTCAACTTGAAGTACAATTAGAAGATTATCTATTTCACCCAATTATCTATACACTGGAGAGAAAATTCTTGGTTTAGATTTAGTCTCGGATCCATTTGCATTTTGGATCTACAGGATATTTTTCCTTGGACACAGAGGTTGTGTTGGGTTAAATGGGACTATGATTGTGCATCAGAAAGAAGGACATGGAACTATTGGAGAGGGTCCAGAGAAGGCTGTGAGGGTGATGTAAGGGCTGGAGCACCTCTCCTATGAGGACAGACTGAGAGAGCTGGGGCTGTTCCAGCCTGGAGGTTGTAGGGAGGCCTCACAGTGGGACTACAGGGGGTGTGCTGTTTGCCAGGGCATGGAGTGATAGGACAAGGGCCAGTGTTTTGAAACTAGAGCAGGGCAGGGTTGAGACATTAGGAGGAAGTTCTTCCCTATCAGAGTTGTGAGACGTTGGCCAGAGAGGTGGCAGAGGCCTCATCAAACCTGGAGAAAATGAAGACCAGGCTTGCTGAGGCTCTGAGCAACCCCATCTAGTGCAGGATGTCCCTGCTCATTGCAGGGGATGGGATTAGCTGGCTTTTGAAGGTTCATTCCAACCCTGTGATTCTATGACTACTTCAAAGTGTCTGACAAAGGCAGCTAACTCTTCACTTGATACTGTAACTCATTAAGTTTTCTCTGCCTTAGTATTTTTTCCTCTGCTTGGGTTACTAATTGAAAAATCCCTCATTTTAATCTTAGAAGCACAACAACGTCTTCTGTTGGTGACAGTCTTTGCTCTAAGTGTGCACTATCAACCTGTTGATGTTTCCTTGGCCATTTCCACTGGTCTGCTTAATGTGCTATCACAGTTGTGTGGCACAGACACCATGTTAGGACAACCACTGCAGTTGCTGCCCAAAACTGGTATTTCTCAGCTCAGCACAGCTTTGAAAGTAGCCAGTACGAGACTACTTCAAATCCTTGCCATCACCACAGGGTAAGTATTGTGTACTCCCTTGCTTTTAGAAAGCTTAGTCATTGAGCTTTTCAGCACCCTTTAAAAGTAACTTTTCCTTTGTATAAGCTCTCTGTAAGAAAATATTACTTAGAAGCATACAAGTAAAGGGAAGAGAACTCACACTATTCACAAGAAAGATGCACGTAACACTAATGAATACTCATTAATTGTATTTTGGACTGGAAACTTTATGATCTGTGAACATTGCGTTCTAATGTTCCTGATTTTTCTGGTTTGGATTTGTATCTCTATCAGTTCAGTTTGTATGGTGAGGCTTTCTCTCCTTGTGTAAATGTGATATTCAGAATGTGGTAGTTCTTCAGAGCAGTACATTGTATGTTTTTTCAGTATGTAGAGTAATTTTGTAAGGAGTGCTGTCCTCTACTAGACAATGGAGAACAGCATCCAAAATCCTATCAGTACTTAAATACAAAGTTCAGCTCAATAAAGAATAAAACAGTGGAGAAAGTATTCTATATTTAAAGCAAAGGTTTTACTTAATATTCAGTAGATGCATCTTTATTTCATTGTTCATGCAAAACATTGCATTTACCTGCCATGTCTGTTATGGAAAAAAACTAATAATCCTGCATCAATGAGGACTCCAAACCAACCCACAAAAACATCTTTGGAAATTGCGGTGGGATAGTTTTTAATTGATTTAGTTGTTCTTTTCTTCCTAGGAAGGACTGGAAACCTGTCCTATGATTCCAAAAATTGAATGGTTTTAAAGCATCTCAAAAATAGATTCAGATAACTGTAATCTGCCAGGCATACGGTGAAGAATAAGGAAAAGTAACTGGTGATAGAAAAAAAATAGAATTAGATCTGTGTTAGTCTGAATTGTCACTTGCACTGAGTTTGTGCTTATGTGTCTTGTATGATGTTGTGTTCCTTGGATCAGCTCTCAAAACTCGTATATTCTCTTTTTTTCTGTGTGCGTATAGAACTTACGCTGACAAACTGAGCCCTAAGGTGGTCCAGTCTTTGCTGGATTTGTTATGCAGTCAGCTGAAGAACTTGTTATCACAAGCTGGTGTAATGCTTATGGCCTCTTTTGGAGAAGCAGAGGGTGAGGAGGATGAAGTAGAATCAAAAAAGACAGATTTGAATGGGGACAATGAGAAGAGAGACTTGAGAGGTAATTATCTTGCATAATTTCTCTTACAATTTTGATATACTGAAAAACTTAATAAAAAAACCCCACTGAATGCTGAGGCACTCGCCTGCTCTGTTGTATTGGTTGTTATTGGGTCATTAACTTTGTAAAATATATTAAATAAAATTATCAAATTATCAGTTCTGATTTATGTGGGCTTAGGACACAAGGCAGTTTAAAGGTAGGAGCAGGTTGGGAATAAGAATTACTCTGGTGTGGAATTAGGAGGAGAAAACTATTTTCCTCAAAAAAAATGAGTAGTGTTTTGTAAATGTAGTTATACAAATTTAATTATCTCAGTTTCAAACTGACAATAAATATGGCTTAATTCGGGAAATGGTTGTATTTGGTTTGTATTATGTAGCTCTGCTATCTAAGAGGATTGGAAGAGGTTGACCCTATTTTTTTATACTAAAATTATTTCCAATTCTGAAATGTTTATATCTTCACATAATTTGCTTGATAATGCAGTGGCTGATAAGATAATACATGATAAATTAAAATATCAGGTCTTCTCTTTCCACAAATGTTCTCTTGGTGAAGTTGTAATTGATGATCTCACTACCTTGATCTTGACCCACAAGCTTTTAATCTTAATCTTGCTGAGAAGAAGTGAGAGAGCAGCTCAGTGGGCACCCTTATGTAATCATTGTATTTTTACCTACAAAGCAGTTTGCCAGTAACAAGGACTGCTAATAAGGTTGTGATAGTAGGGTTGCAAATGAAAACTTCTAATTTAACATTCCAGCTGCTCTCCGAAAGCAACATGCAGCAGAATTGCACTTGGGAGATTTTCTTGTTTTCCTGCGTCGAGTTGTGTCTTCTAAAGCAATTCAGTCAAAAATGGCATCTCCAAAGTGGACAGAAGTACTTCTTAACATCGCTTCTCAGAAGTGTTGCTCAGGTATGATCTTTCCAGAACATGTGCAGTGGTTACTTGCATTTCTGTGGTGCAGTTCCTAAGTATCAGTCCTGTTAGAGCATGTATTACATGTGTAAAACTGAAACTATTTCCAGCAGAAGTTACACTTGGGAGAGCTGTGCAAATGAAGCTACAGGAGCCATCATGGGTTTGTGCCTGATATAGAAGTCACTTTCAGATCATTAAACATACTGTTCTATCCTTAGGAGTTCCCTTGGTTGGCAATTTGAGGACTAGACTTCTTGCACTTCATGTCCTGGAAGCTGTATTACCTGCTTGTGAATGTGGCGTTGAGGATGATCAAATGGCTCAGGTCATTAAATTTTGTTGTAAGCTTTTACACCAATTTCTTCAAAAAGTCTGATTAAACTTCCAAATATTTCATAGGTTTGTTCAGAACCCAAGTCAAATGAGGCTCAGGCTAGATATTTGGTTATTTAGAGAGCATTAAAAATTTTGAAATTTATTCCTACAAGGCAAATTAAAACAATACAGTATTATTTGCTATCCTTATCTTGGATTGTAAATGATCTGAATTATATTCTAATACACCAGGTTGTTGAACGATTGTTCTCACTTTTGTCTGACTGCATGTGGGAGACTCCAATAGCTCAGGCTAAACACACCATTCAAATAAAGGAGAAAGAACAAGAAATGAAGCTACAGGTAATGATGCTTTTACTTTTGGTCTTCATTGAATGCAGCTGGGTTACACTGGCCACAAATATTTTCTCCTATTTCTGACAGAAGCAAGGAGAGTCTGAAGATGAAGATGAGAATCTTCCCATACAGGAAGTTTCCTTTGATCCTGAGAAGGCTCAGTGCTGCATTGTGGAGAATGGGCAGATTCTAACTCATGGAAGTGGAGGTAAAGGATATGGTTTAGCATCCACTGGAGTTACTTCTGGATGTTACCAGTGGAAGGTAGGTTGAATAAAAGTGTATTTTTTAACTTCTCTTACTGTTTATAAATATACTATAATTTATGTTGTCCTACGTGACAGGATTCTTGAATAAATGCCATTCTGTCAGTGTCAGATTTATGGTTGGACTTGAGAATCTTAAGTCTTTCCCAGTCAAAAAGATTTTGTAACGGTATGATTTTCAACCCAAAGTGAAGAGTCTGTGGCTACTTTTGAGCATTGCTATTTGGAAATCTGAGTAAATAGACTGTAGACTGTGATTGTGTGTTTGTAGGGGTGATAGTATTGATGGTACTTGTCCCTGAGCTCCATAGTCGGCACAGATGTGTGTTGCCTTGCAAGCATTACCTACTGAAATATGTAGAACTTGACTTTTTTCTTCAGAAAAATACAAAACATTTGTTTTCTTGCAAAAATCTGCATCAGTCTGACTGACAGAGCTAACTTTTTATACATCATCTAGAGAGATTTTCTTGGGGAATGTGAGTACATACACAGTTGTAATCCTTGTTACTACCATCTTTGATCATAGCATTTACCTCCTCTCTTACTTGGATCTTTGTAAGAGTCTCACTGTGAATGTGAGGAGGCAAGCTTATTTATTTTCTGCTGTATTATTCTTAGCACTTGCAACCCGACTTCTGGGTGTGTACACTTTGAATCTGAAAAAGGTACCACTGTGTATTTGCATACAATTTTCTTAATTACCAGGAGATTAAGTTTAAATGGCTTGATAATGACTGACCTCATACCCCAAGATGTCATTTTAGAGGTAGAACTTGATTTTGGCTCATGAGCTTATAATTTTTATGTATTGAAATCATCTGAGTAAAAGAGTTAAAAGGGTAAATACATATGACTGAGGTAAATTTTTCATTGCTTTGTGTTTAAATGTATATTCTTGACTCTCCTCCTTTTCTGCTTTGTTTTGGCTGCTAGTTCTACATTGTGAAGGAGAATCGAGGCAACGAAGGCACGTGTGTAGGAGTTTCCCGTTGGCCAGTCCATGACTTTAACCATCGCACTACCTCAGATATGTGGCTCTACAGAGCCTATAGTGGCAACCTTTATCACAATGGAGAACAAACTTTGACTCTATCCAGCTTTACTCAAGGAGATTTCATCACATGTGTATTGGATATGGAAGCAAGAACTATTTCCTTTGGTAAAAATGGAGAGGTATTTAACATTAATTTATTTTGTTTTTTTCTGTCAGTAATTAGGAGTAGGTACTATGCATAAAGCTGAGCATGCTAGTTATTGTTTCAGTTCTACAGGGCAGGTAAACTTTGTCACACTTGATGTTTTTACTTGTTACGTTCTAAGTTGGGGGGGTTGTTCTGTTTTTTTAACCAGGAGCCCAAACTAGCTTTTGAAGATGTGGATGCAGCGGAGTTATACCCTTGTGTTATGTTCTATAGCAGTAATCCAGGAGAAAAGGTAACTTCACTGTTCTTCTGCATAAATGTACTGGCTTTGAGTGGGATAAAACTAATATTCTTCATTAACGAGCTGTATGGTGTGGGTGTGGATGTGTTGATAATGCACATCTACTGCTAGAATGCTGTTTACATCTCACAGCTTTATGGTTTCTCACTCTTTCCACCCCAGCAAGTAGGTTTAGGCTGGGTGGGAGGCTGGGAGAGCTGGGTCAGCTCACAGTGACCAAAGCTATTCCATACTGTGTAAAACTACAGGGAAGCTTGTCAGCAGGTTCTATTGCTCAGGCATCAGTCTGGGCGTCAGTCAGCTGATGAGCAACTGCGTTTTACATCACTTCATTTTCTTTGGTTTTTTATATTTTGTCCTTTTGTCCCCTTCTTTATTTATAGAACTTAATCTCAAAACATGAATTTTCTCACATTTGCCCTTCTAATTGTCTTCCCCATGCTGCTGTGGGATGTCACTGAGTGGCTTTGTGGGGGTTTGCCGCCTTAACTCTAGGTCATAAGTTTCTCATTTCCCTTCTCCTCTGTGTCTGTGTTATGGATGTTGTGTTTCTTGGGGATGAGGGTGGTAGTTTACAAGTGTTGATGATTTTGGTTTCACATGTGTAACAGTACATTACTTGCACAATAGATAGATGTTCATAGATTATCTTGAAATCTATTGTAAATTTGATGTTTGTTTTATTATTTAAAATGGATTTATAGAGTTAATGTTCTACACAGAAAATAACATTCCCCAGAGACCATGGAGATTGTAATATAAGGAATTCCAGTTACCTTCTGTGAGAAGCCATGAGTTGTCATTTCAGTATCTTTGAGTTTGAAGTGCTGAACGTTTTGGTCAGTCTTTAGATGGATTCCCTAGGGATCCCAAGCCAAAATGGCAATGCTAGAATTTTTTTCTCTTTATAAAATCAGCTGCTTCAGGTACATTGAGAGGATAACTTTTAAACTGTTCCTTTAAACTCTTAGGTGAAAATCTGTGATATGCAGATGCGTGGTACACCAAGAGATTTGCTACCTGGTGACCCCATCTGTAGTCCTGTTGCTGCAGTCCTGGCAGAAGCCACTATCCAACTCATTCGTATCCTTCATCGCACAGACTGTTGGACACACTGCATCAATAAAAAAATGGTGGAAAGACTGAATAAAATTAAAACATGTCTTAAGGAAGCAGGCCAAAAGCTGAAGAAAAGTCGCTCAGTTCAAAGTCGAGAAGAGAATGAAATGAGAGAGGAGAAAGAAAATAAGGAGGAGGAGAAAAGCAAACACAGCCGGCATGGTCTGGCTGAGCTTTCAGAGCTGCAGCTGAAGATGCTGTGTATGGAAGTGTGGCCTGTTTTGGCAGTCATTGGGGGAGTTGATGCTGGGCTTCGAGTTGGAGGTCGATGCATACACAAGCAAACTGGACGCCACGCTACCTTGCTGGGAGTGGTGAAGGAAGGCAGTACATCTGCCAAGGTCCAGTGGGATGAAGCAGAGATTACTATCAGGTATAGTATGCTCACTTCCTACACTTCTCACAACAGAGTGCTGCTTCTTGCTTGGAAATCTTTGGAAATGGCCCAGGTTTTATGTTAATCTTGCTGATCAAATATTTGAAGTGTAGACTTTCAAATTTGGCATTTTAAAACAAATACCTGTTAAATTTTATACTATCTAGTAATAAAATGCCTTCCATATCTAAAATATATTTGATAGTTTTGAATTGATGAGCATCAGTAGGATTCTTAGATTGGGCCTCTAGGTTTCAGAGTTGGGCTTTGACCCGCTCATCAGTTTTGCCTGTAGTTTTGAGAAAGTCACTATCCTCTCTGGGTAATCTGTCCAGACCTAACCAGAGACAAAACACAAGCCATCAGTAGTGCACTCTTTGTGATGAGTAGTTGAACAGGAACATGAGGTCAATCAAAGCTTTTTGTTAATATTACAAAGTTTAGGAGTGTTTTCTTTCTAAGCTTTTATAACTCAGCTCATATATGATGATAAAATTTGACTTAAGGTAGTTTTTTCCTAGTAGAAGTCTGTTAAATATTTCTAAAAAACATAGCAGAAACTTCTCTCAGCACAGAACTAGTAACTTCTATGATGCTTGTTACTGAAAACCTGTGCATGCTTTGTTGCCTTTGCTCTGATACCATATCTCCCTTTTTCTGATCATAACCTCATTTTCCTCTGTTTTCATTTAATTTTTAGAGTTGGTTTGTTTCTTTTATTAAACATATTTTACATCTTACTTTGCCTGCATTATTTCCTGTACTTTCCTCCTGTCTCTCCCTCACTTGCTTTTTCCTGTGTCATTCTGATCTTTAT
Source organism: Turnix velox (assembly GCA_013400935.1). NCBI lineage: Eukaryota > Metazoa > Chordata > Aves > Charadriiformes > Turnicidae > Turnix > Turnix velox. The sequence continues at coordinate 118,313 of VZTY01032593.1, forward strand.
TAAAGCTTCCCAACTTTTTGGTCGCCTAGTGATACTCCATTGTATAATCTGGAGCCCTGCGAACCGCTGCCTTTTGATGTTTCAAGATTTCGTGGGCTGACAGCGTCTGTGTTGCTGGACCTTACCTATCTAACTGGTATTCATGAAGATATGGGAAAACAAAGCACCAAGAGACATGAGAAAAAACACAGATGTGAATCTGAAGATAAAGGAGAAATGGACCAGAAAACAGAGGGCGATGCTGGATCAGAGACACGATCGGGACAGAGTGCTGGATGTTATTGAGGACACGGTGCTGCAAGCTCTAAGTCAGAAAATGGAATTGCTTCCTTTTCTTTAGAGCCATCAACACTGGGAGTGGAATCCCAACACCAACCTGCTGAAGGAAGAAAAAAGAATCATGAACATACCCCAAGAAATCATGATATAGTGCAGTCAGAAATCAGAGCAGTGCAGCTGTCTTATCTTTATCTTGGTGCTATGAAGTCACTTAGCGTTCTTCTCAGTTGTAGTAAATATGCTGAACTGCTGTTAATTCCAAAAGTCCTGGCAGAAAGTGGTCACAACTCTGATTGTGCTAGTTCTCCAGTTGTTCATGAAGATGTTGAAATGCGTGCTGCCCTGCAGTTCCTGATGCGACACATGGTGAAACGGGCAGTCATGCGCTCACCCATTAAAAGAGCTCTAGGACTGGCAGATTTGGAACGAGCACAAGCCATGATCTACAAATTAGTGGTCCATGGGCTTCTGGAGGATCAGTTTGGTGGCAGAGTTAAACAAGGTACCTTTTAAAATTTATGGAAGTATAATGTTAAATATATTTTTAAATTTCTCTTAAAATTAGTAGTACCAATGATAATACAAATAACATTAACTTGTAATTTTGTAGTGGTTACACTTAATTGGTCAGAAAAATTTTACTCTTTACTTTTTTTTGCCTTTTCCCAAGTTCCCTATTTTAATAAAAATTGAACGCGCACCAGTCAATCAGAAATATAAAAGTTTCTCCTTTGTCTTTAGTGCTTCCTAAAAGTGAGCAGTTCTGTATATGCTTGTTAGAAGTATTTGTAGNCATTTTGTAGTGGTTACACTTCATAGGAAACTTAATTGGGCAGAAAAATTTTACTCTTTATTTTTTTTGCCTTTTCCCAATTTTAATAAAACTTGAACGCGCACCAGTCAATCTGAAATATAGAAGTTTCTCCTTTGTCTTTAGTGCTTCCTAAAAGTGAGCAGTTCTGTATATGCTTGTTAGAAGTATTTGTAGGTGAGGTGAATATCCTGAAGTTCGATGTTATTGCCCAGGGAGGTTGTGGATGCCCCCTCTCTGGAGGTGTTCAAGACCAGGCTGGACAGGGCACTGGGCAGCCTGGTCTAGTGGGAGGTGTCCCTGCCTATGGCAGGGGGGTTGGAACTCGATGATCTTTAAGGTCCCTTCCAACCCAAACTATTCTATGATTCTATGATTCTAAGTAGGATCGCATGTGTTACATCTAACCAAGTAAGTGGCTTCTGTTACCATCAAGGAAGATGTAATTACTGTTTCTGTTGTATCTGTCCATCAGCAGCAAGAGCTGATAAACTGACTTCGTTGCATAAGTCCATGTATTTGCACGGTGGACATTTCTACACACCTCTGTCTTTGGGGAGAATTTTAAATAATGAGTTATTGTTAGATTAGCCACAGCTACTGTTTTGCTCTGTGAGGTTATATGAATGTTCCTGCAGCATCCTTTTTTCTGTTGTAGAAGTAGATCAACAAGTAGAAGAAGGTGATCAGTCTCAGCAAGCCCAAACACCAGTTACAACCAGCCCTTCTGCTTCCAGCACCACCTCTTTCATGAGTAGCTCTCTGGAGGATACAACCACGGCTACTACTCCAGTAACTGATACTGAAACAGTTCCAGCTTCAGAATCACCTGGTGTTATGCCTCTTAGTCTTCTTAGGTAAATACCTTTCTTTTTAGCAGACATGATTTTATGGGTGTAGGGAACAAGTTGTGTGGTTTATATGCAGTGTATGACTTTAGGTGTCTAAGCCTTTGGAAATATTGATGTTTGCATTTACTGTCAGGAAAGGCCTGCAGAGGGCAGCTTCATTTGTTGCTTTTACTTGCAGAACTTTGTTACTAGAAATAAAAATACATGTGACATTTGAATTCATCATGACTTCCTTATTTTGTCTATCAGTTCTTGTGTTTATTTGTTACAGCTTAAATTACAAGTCTTTGATATTCTGTATTGTTAATTAATAGCTGTTGGTTTTCAAATTAGAATAAATCTTGTTTTGGAAGTAACATCCTACAGACTAAGACATTGTTTTATCCTGTGCTCACATACTGAAAAGAAAGTGAGATAAAGCTAGCTGGTCTGCAGAACTGAAGAAGGAAGCCTGCTTTGTGATGTAGTATAGACTACTGTGCTAAGTTTATTAATTCTTTCAATGAATTTGATCTTTTCTCAGATATAATTTGTCAAAAACCAGAACAGTGTTGTAACATGGAATCATTGGGTTGGAAGAGACATTAAGAGGCGATCTAGTCCAACTCCCCTGAAAGTGAAGTAGCTGATGTATTAGACTGAGTTCTGAACAAAGTGGAGAAATTAGAAGAATGTTTACTCATTAGGATAGCTTGTGATCTGTGAGGGGTTTTAGGGTACATACTTTTCCATGCCAAGGTGGTATCAATGAGCTGTTTTACTGCCTACTCCATTATGTATTGCACCTTATCCTACATCACTAAATTACTGTTAACTATGATTTGCCAAGTGCACTCTAATTTGATGTTTTTCTTGTGTCAGACCTTTTTCAGCATAGCTTTTTATAATGTAAATGTTTACTGTCCTTCTTAAAGGCAAATGTTCTCCAGCTATCCTACAACAACTGTGCTTCCTGCACGACGCGCTCAGACTCCTCCAATATCTTCTTTGCCAACATCTCCTTCGGATGAAGTTGGAAGAAGACAGAGTTTGACTTCTCCTGATTCCCAGTCTGCAAGACCTGCCAATCGTACAGGTAACTTGTAGTCCAAATAGATGGAGTATGGACAAATCAGTAAATTCACAGAGGTTCAGTGTAGATTTTTAGGACATTGAAGACTGAAAGGATTTCCTAATTCAAGTCAGGGTTCAATCTTTATAATTGTTTTGGGTGGAACACTGTTGATAATTTTGATGATCAGACCTCACACTTGCTGAAAATAAGGAAACTGTGGTTTTGGGCAATAACTTAACTTTTCAGAGTCTCTTGAAAGACTCTTTGTCCAGAAATGCAGCCATCATCTGCAAAGAGATCACTGTCTTAGTTAAGGTCTCTTTCTATGCTTTATAGAATCATAGAATAGTTTGGGTTGGAAGGGACCTTGAAGATCATCTAGTTCTAATGCCCCTGCCATAGGCAGGCACACCTCCCACCAGATCAGGTTGCTGAGGATATACATTATATATGACATCTCTCATTTATAGTATGGTTTCTAGAATTATACTAGCCCTTAAAAAAATCCCAGGTCTCCAGCTCAAAGCAGTTCAGGGCAGTTCTAGAACCACTGAGTTGGAAGGTCCCCCCAGACTGGAAAGGCTTCTGCAGTGATAGGGACATCCTGCACTATGATTGCTCAGAGCCTCAGCAAGCCTCGTCTTGGGGTGTCTCCAGAGATGGGACATTGGGATGGAGTGACTGGCAGGGAGAGGTGTGAACTCAAATGTAGAAGGAACACAGGGTTGTACACGCACACGAGGGAGGGGACAGGTCTCCTGGGGTGCACTGGAAGAGTATCTGTGCAGGGCAGTACAGGTTTTTCTCAGCTGTCCTCAGTGGCTTCACAAGGAGACCTTTTGAGCAGCCCATGCCCATCAGAGACTCGCCCCTGCCATTGCCTCCTCTGCTTCTGTCCCTGGGAGCTCTGCTTCTTCCTGCCAGGGAATTTTGCAGTGAAGTGGCTTCCCACCAGCCATTTGGGATAGAATAGTTTAGGTTGGAAGGGACCTTGAAGATCATAGAGTTCCAAACCCCCTGCCATAGGCTGGGACACCTCCCACTAGATCAGGCTGCCCAGTGCCTTAAGCAGAGAGTGGCCATCTACAACCTCTCTTGGCAGCCAGTTCCAGTGTTTCACTACCCTCGCTGTAAATAACTTCTTTCTTATATCCAGCCTGAATCTGCCTTCTTCCAATTTACATCCATTATTTCTAGTCCT
>VZTY01032593.1:122962-136495 GCA_013400935.1 Turnix velox
GCACTGGTCCCAGTACTGATCCTTGAGGAACACCACTCCTCACTGGTTTCCACTTGGACAATGAGCCATTGACTGCAGCTCTTCGAGTGCGACCATTCAGCCAGCTTCTTATCCAGCCAGTGGTCCATCTTCTTTTCCAGTTTGGTTACCAGGATGTCATGCAGGACAGTGTCAAAGGCCTTGTACAAGTCCAGGCAGATGACATCAGTTGCCTTGAGAGGAATCTGTATTGGTATGATGTTAGAATCTTTGTGAATCTTCATTTGGACAAGGAGTACTTTATCTACAGATAGATAGTTTGACACAGCTTTAAATGGAAATAAACTTAGAATTATCATAAATTAAATAGATCTTTGAGTATCACCAGTATCCTACTTGATTAAACAGAAGCTTATGTAATATGTGTGTAATTAAACACTCTGTAGTTTAATTACAGAAAGTATCTTAATTGTGGAAAGCATTAGAGAGGAAAGTTGGATCAAAGTAAGGTCTAGAAAAGTCAACACTGAAGAAAGATTTATGCACTTTTCTGTTGTCTTTTCAGCTTTGTCTGATCCAAGCAGCCGACTCTCAACATCTCCTCCTCCTCCAGCCATTGCTGTTCCATTGTTAGAAATGGGCTTCTCCCTGAGGCAGATTGCAAAAGCTATGGAAGCTACAGGTAATCTATATCTGTTTAAAGTGAAAAATTAGGTAAATATGAAACTCTTTTTTCCAGTGGAATACAATTTTAAGTTCTAAAACCATTTGGGGGAGGGAATATTTTTTCATCATCAGTGATGTAATGCAATTCCAAAGTGTGATTTTTCCTGCTTTCAGGTGCCAGAGGAGAAGCAGATGCACAGAATATCACAGTGCTGGCCATGTGGATGATAGAGCACCCTGGAAATGAAGATGATGAAGAGCCTCAGTCAGAAGGGACTGCAGATTCACGACATGGGACAGTAGTTTCTGGAAGTGGTGGAAAATCTGGAGAGCATTGTTATTTGCAGTCACCAGGTGATATCCCTTCTGCTGATGCCACTGAAATGGAGGAAGGCTTTAGTGAAAGGTGAAAAGTAGTTTTCTTCTAATTGTTTGTAACATGTTGCTGAAATGGAGAGTCTCACAAGTTCTTTTTTTGACCAGAGTTAAAAGAGAGAAAGATTAAATTAAATTAGGTGTATGTGGTGCACTTATTTTCTAGTGCTCTTCATTCACATAACTCACAGAAATGAGTAATTTCTTCCCTCAAAACAAATGAGGAAGGAGGAATGAAAAAAGGGCTCGTAGCTTAAGTTTAACCTAAATTATCTAGTAACAAAGCAGAATGCAAATAAATATTATCTTAGTGTTTGTCCTTACTTACTCTACATGGCTGTTTAAAACTTGATTTTATTTACTTATAAATTGCAAATTCTTGTAGTACTGATAATCTGGATCACGTGGATAATGCAGCTTCTGCCAGTGGGCCTCCTTCTAGAAGCCGATCAGCTGTAACAAGAAGACACAAATTTGATTTAGCTGCCCGAACGTTGCTAGCACGTGCTGGTAAGTATACTGAGAGACTTCCAGGCTCTTTGCTAACCCAGTAAATGAAGGGGGGACGGAAATTGGCATGAAAGTAACAAAAATCTCCCTTACATTTTCCTTTAGTGTGTATTTCACATGTTTTATTTTGTAATAAATAGATTGTGTTTATCAGAAGAGTTAAAGCGATAGAAAGTTGAAAGTACATTAATTTTTATTACAGCCTGGAGAAGAAGAGCCTGACGGGGCTAGAGGAGTGCTGGGGAGGGGCTATTGGCTAGGGCATGGAGTGACAGGATGAGGGGCAGTGGTTTGAAAGTAGAGCAGAGCAGGGTTAGATGAGACAATAGGAGGAAGTTCTTCCCTATGGGATACTGGCCCAGGCTGCTCAGAGAGGTGGTGGAGACCCCATCAAGCCTGGAGACATTGAAGGTTAGGCTTGCTGACACTCTGAGCAACCTGATTTAGTCACTGCAGAGGGTGGGACTTCGTGGCCTTTGAATGTTTCTTCCAACCCTGTAATTTTGTGATTCAAAATGAAAGTGCTACTTTCCTCTCCTTTCTTTTTTCCCTTGTGTTTAAATATACCGCTCTGTGCAGGCCAACAGGAGTCGAAGAGAAGCAATATATTTGCAGCATGATCCTGGAGCACTTTATGACTTCAATTTGGATGAGGAGTTGGAAATTGACCTGGATGATGAGGCAATGGAAGCAATGTTTGGACAAGACCTGGCTGGTGATAATGATATTCTGGGAATGTGGATCCCAGAGGTATTGGATTGGCCTACCTGGGTGTGTGTGACTGCAGCGAGGGCTGCTTTAACTTACTGCTTTTTGCATGTTCCCATTTTTCACTTGAAATCAACATGCATATGCTTAGAGCCTGTTTGAGAATGACTTCTTGAGTGCCAAAAAAGCTTAAAATCTTCGTTTTCTGTGGCTTGGCTTCTAGATTAAGAAGACACTCTTTGTGTTTCTTTCTCTGCAGTTCTCCATCTACGTGGTTTTTCCTCTCCTTCCCCTGAAAGATGAGAACAGAAGCAATATTGCTGTTGCTCCTGTGATACCGTTTTGGAATCAACTAGGTGTTCCAGATTGCTTAGCAGTGTGGGATAACAAAGTTGTAAATGTTATTTTTATTAGCAAACCCTGCTGTTCTCATTTTAGCAACATAATTTTCACTTGAATCAGTATTTCTTGATTTAGCCACGTCATGCATTTCATTCTGTGGGAAGGATAATAGTGATAGTCCTCACTCAGATTAAGCTTTTGTCTCCTGTTTATGATGTTACCTGACTCTGATACAGAAGCCAGTTCCAGTGTGCATATTGTATTTTTTCAGAGCTTGTTTCACTGGAATGCCACAATGAAATTACTGACTTAGGCCAGAAGTTGCAGAGAAATTAACTTTGAATTCAGACAAATGAAAAATTCTGTTACTCAGTGAATGTTAAGACTAATTGTCTGAAAGAAAAAATTAATTTTTCTTAGTTGTGTTTAGGTTAGTCAAGTATCTGGTAACTTTAAGACTGCATTTAGTGTGAGCCAGCAGAGATTTATATGCAACGTTGCATTGTCAAGAATTTGATTATTTACCTCTAATGAAATAGGAAGATCTCTGAAATTTTACTTACAGATGTTTTTCGTGTTCTGAGATGGTCTACTCTTCATGATGTCCTGAACTGTCTGTTTCTGCTTTGCTTTTGCTCAAGTTAACCATATAAGTCTCACTCAGTGTGTCTAACAGGAATGGACAGCAGCATCTACCTGAGAGTACTGGCGTATTTTGTATCTAATATAAAAATAGATATTCTGTACATATAACGTGTCAAAATTTTACCACACAGCACGTTTGTGAAACTGAAGACAGAGAGGAAGTGGTGGTTTGTGAACTGTGTGAATCCAGCGTGGTCAGCTTCAATCAGCACATGAAGAGGAACCACCCGGGCTGTGGCCGCAGCGCTAATCGCCAGGGCTACCGTAGCAATGGCTCTTACGTAGATGGATGGTTTGGTGGTGAATGTGGGAGTGGAAATCCTTACTATTTGTTGTGTGGCATCTGCAGAGAAAAATATTTATCCCTGAAGAGTAAATCTAAAGCGTCAACTTCTGAAAGGTACAGCAGGACGAGATGGAGGAATACTCTGCACAAAGGAAACAACTTAAAAATGTTTAGTAGTGTCAGCATTTTAAGAAAATGAAAATTCCTAGGCTTTGCTTTTATTTATTTTAACAGGGTCTTAACATCATTACCTGTGTTCAAGAAATTCCATTTTGTGTGACAATTCCAGTATTTCTAATTGCCCTTTCTCACATCAGTACTGCAAAATGTTCCCCTCCCTCCTTAAAGGGGGAAGACATTTCCAGAAAGGAGAACACTTTAGGAAGCCCTTTTATTTACCTCTCTTAGTAGCCTTAGTTCAAAATTGTGTATATAGTGAACTAGCACAAAAGTAACTTAGTAGTAAATGAGGTTTAAGTTATTATGCATCTATGTAAATTACTAGATTGGTTTAGTTACTTTGTTGCTACTTTTTCATACAGGTACAAAGGCCAGGCTCCTGATTTAATAGGTAAACAAGACAGTGTCTATGAAGGTATGTTTTTCAGTTTGCACTTATACAGTGTTTTATTTATCTGTAAAGGTACTTCCATGCAAATAAACCTGTTAAGAAGCTATATATGAATGTATATGTAAAAGTGTTCTTCAGACTAGTTATAGTGCTTAATTTTTTTTTTTTTTTAGTTCAAATGGGAAAAGAATCAGTGACTTTTCCCCCATGTCTTTCATCTGAGTAGCTGAAGTGGCAAATACTTAAATTTCAGAGATAAGGTAGTGTTAGAACTAAGCTAGTTTGCTTCTTCAGAGTATTCTCTATATAAGTTCTCTGCAGTAGAAATAAGAATCAAATAAAATGGAGAGACAAAAGGAGGATTATTTTTCCCTCATCTACTATGTTTTGTCTATGTCAACATCAAAAGTTTTTAAGACTGCTGTGTTGCAGATTACAGTCCATGTTTTGTGCGTTGTATTTTTCTTTTTAATAGCTGAATTTACTTAGTATTTTAGCTTGTGAAATCAAGTCTAATTATATTTCTGCAATTCTAGAAGACTGGGATATGCTAGATGTAGATGAAGATGAGAAGCTGACAGGAGAAGAGGAATTTGAATTACTGGCTGGACCTCTTGGATTAAATGACCGACGTATTGTACCTGAACCTGTGCAGTTCCCTGACAGTGACCCTCTGGGTGCTTCCGTTGCAATGGTGACAGCCACCAACAGTATGGAAGAAACACTGATGCAAATAGGTAAGTGCCTCCCTTTGGTATGATTTTTATAGGGGTGATGCAGTAGTAATTTGGGCAGTCTTTTCCTCCCACCATGAGGAAGTGAAGACAAGATTCTTAGTTGTCCTGCTGTTATAGGGGAGTTAGAGTGTGAGGCATATATTGCCACGAGACCTAGGACTTTGATTTATTAATAAAACTGAGATCACAGTCCTAGAGTGAATGCCTCTTTCATGGTTTGGGGAACTCAGAGACAGATTCATGCAGGATCAATATGTAAGCTTGTAGGCCCCATTAATAGAAAGGGAAACAGATGAAGTAACATTAATTTGAGTATTGTGAAATTGTGCTCTTCTACCTTCGAAAATAAGGAATAATTAAATTTTGGAGTCAACTTAGGTGTGTATTTTCTTCTCGATCTTTATCACTATAGTTGAGTATGTGTGAAATGTTGAAAAACTAAGTAATTTACAAACTTGTGACAAATTCACTACTGCACTTATTACTTTGTGGCAATTGTTGGGTTTTCTTTAAACACTAACAAAATCATCATTACTTCCAAGGCTGTCATGGTTCTATAGAGAAAAGTTCTTCTGGCAGGATAACCTTAGGAGAGCAAGCAGCTGCCCTGGCAAACCCTCATGACCGTGTTATGGCACTAAGAAGAGTGACAGCTGCTGCCCAAGTCCTCCTGGCCAGAACGATGGTGATGAGAGCACTCTCATTGCTGTCTGTCAGGTTTGTGGCATCTTTGGCAAACCTTTCCATTTGGAAGCAGGTACTGAGTTAGGTTTGATAGGAGTGCAGTTTTAAGCTACTTGGGAAAGTGATTCTCATTTTATGTACTTACATCTTGCTATTAAGAGGGAAAGTTCTGTTGATTTTGTTCTCTTGAAACATTGAGAGACTTGTGCATCTATTATGAAAAGTGGACTCCATTGGCATCAGCCACTCAGGACACAGAGGTATGGGTTAGTAAGTTTTTCAAGGCAAGTGTTAGAACTTGCTGCTAAACATTCGAGGAAATAGGGTGAAATGAGGAAGTTGATGAGATATGAGAATTTAAAATGTCTTTGTGTAAGATGCCTGTACACCTATGAAAGCATGGCACTGATCTGAAATGTACATAGCATAACTCTAAATATCAGTTATCCATATGGCTTTGTTTAGGAGTGATTTTAGATAAATTTTTGCGTTTTTGCTAGGGCACATCTGAGATGTATTTTTGTCTTAAAAGAGTGGAGGAGCTGCAGATTCGTTTCTCTTGCGTCCCCTTCCTCCTTAATGTTTATAATGTCTAGCTAATCATAAAGGCAGTGTTCACCAACAGTTTGTGAGTAGTTTTATCCAAACATAACTTTCTTTTACAATGTCCTAACAAAACCAAGAGCAATTATGTTGGGATTGTTTTGACAGTGGTTCCAGTTGTAGCCTGGCTGCTGGTCTTGAATCCTTGGGATTAACAGATATCAGGACTTTGGTGCGTTTGATGTGCCTGGCTGCAGCTGGGAGAGCAGGTCTCTCCACAAGCCCATCCACTGCATCAAGTTCCATGGAAAGATCTAGAGGAATACACAGCAAAACCAGCAAACCTATCTCTTGTCTTGCCTATCTGAGTACAGCAGTTGGCTGTCTGGCATCCAACACTCCTAGTGCTGCAAAACTGCTGGTGCAGTTGTGTACACAGGTACGACTGTTATTTCAACAGAAATGTTTGTATTCAACTCCTTTCACGTGACATGAAGCATTCAGATTTGTACGTATTGATTAGTTGTGCTTTTATCCTCTTAGCTGTGTTGCCCTCAGCTTGAGGATCTCATTAGAGTTGTTATTTGTGGCTTTGGACCAGGTTAGGCTTTATTGTTGATAAAAGTCAAGTAACTTGGTTTTTGTTGAGTACTTTTTCCAAGTGGAAAAAAATGGATGTGTTTTTTATATTGATAGGGTTTTTCTGTTGAAGTTGTGAAATTTTTTAGTGAAGCAACTCAGTAGAGCACAGGTACTTCTTTTTTTAAATTCTTGAATCTGGATATGGTATATTTAGATATACTGTATAAAGACTGGGTGTCTCCCAGAATCATGGAATGGTTTGGGTTGGAAAGGACCTTGTAAAGGCCATCTACTCCAACCCCCAAGCATTAAGCAGGTACCACCACTCTCAGGATTAAAAATGCCTTCCGTCTATCTAGTTTAAATCTTTCCCTGCTTAGTTTAAAGCCATTTCTCCTGTCTTATTGCAGCAGACCCTGCCAAAAAATTTGTCCTCAACTTTGTTGGCCCCTTAAGGGGCTGGAAGGTCTCCCTGGAGCCTTCTCTTCTCCAGGCTGAAGCCCCTTACTCTCTCAGCCTGTCCTCAACAGGAGAGGGGCTAAAGCCCTTGGAGATCTCTTAGGCCTCCTCTTGACTCTCTTCAAAAGGTCCATGTTTTGTGCTGAGGGAAATTGCGTATTCTACATGATCTTACAATAAAAGTAGTTAGGGCTGAGAATTTCTGAAAAAAAAATTGAAAATCTCTTAGCTGTTTTGTTCAGCTAAATGAAACAAACAATTTTTTTGCTAATTCTTGTTATTTGTTTGGGGTTTTTTTAATAGAACTTGATTTATGCAGCAACTGGTGTAAACTTGACAACAGTTGATGATCCAATTCAGCGAAAATTTTTGCCAAGTTTTTTGAGAGGAATTGCAGAAGAAAACAAACTTGTCACATCTCCGAACTTTGTGGTTACTCAAGCACTTGTAGCGCTGTTGGCAGACAAAGGGGCCAAACTCAGACCAAATTATGATAAAGCAGAAATTGAAAAGAAAGGTATGATATCACTTAATTTTTAAATGTTATTTAATGGATCTTCAATTTTTTGGGAGAGATTTCCTGGAATAATTTATACTTATATATACACATATATAATGCACCTATATATGTATAATGTATGTGTACAAGCATACTCTCGAAGTTGTACAGAACTTGTTTAAATCCAAGTAATCATACAGTTCAGTACACAGATTTTACTGTGGAATTATGATCTTATGTGTTGCATCTTTTTCTGCTTCAAAAAATCCCTGAATATGTGTGTATTCAAAGCCATGAGACCAAAACTTGTGCCCTTGGTGGTGTCACCTGATGAAATGGAGGTGAAAATGGTTGAGTGGAGCCACCAAAGTATTGTTCTGTCTCTTAGGGAGGAGTCTGTGCTGAGAGCCAATGGGCAGCTGCTGTGCCTCAGTATGAGGGTGTAACTATATTGAAGGAGGGGGAGGATGTAGCATGGATAGTATTGCATCTTTGAACAACTGTGTTCCATTTAATTGGAATAAGAATATTCATAAATGTATTCCTCAGGGGGTTTTTTTTGGTGAAATTTTCAATGGGTTATTTTTCTCTCTGTTTTTCCTTGTAAGATGTTTGTTAATCCCTTTCCTGTATTTTTTCTGGAAATGATGGCTATTGCTATGTTCGTTTGTGTAACTCTGTATTTGGTACTTATCTAGGCATCATCTCACTGTTTTGTTTAAGCAGGTTTAATTGCCCATTTGTATGCCCATCCTTCCTATGATCCTTCTGCTGTAGGCCCTCTGGAGCTGGCTAACGCACTAGCAGCTTGCTGCCTCTCTTCAAGGTTATCTTCCCAACATAGGCAGTGGGCTGCTCAGCAGCTGGTGCGAACTCTCGCAGCACATGATCGAGATAATCAAACTATTCCTCAGACCCTCGCTGATATGGGGGGAGACTTACGAAAATGCTCCTTCATAAAGCTGGAGGCTCATCAGAACAGGGTAAGTGGGATTTCCCCACAAATGGCATGAATTTGAACACTCTCAAAAGTAAAGAGCTATTACTGTATAGATAGATTCACTGCAGTGATTTCCCAAAGAGGCAATTTTTTGATGATAAATGAAATTGCTGCCTGAGGGTACCTCTGATGCAGAATAGGCTGCTTTGAAGCTTCAGCTGCAGGTGATATGATAAGGTTCTCATGTACACAGAGTCAACAGAATCTTCCTAGAGACTAGATCTTAATTTTCTTGTCATTGTAGTTATTGCCTTTGTCCAGTATTCTGTGCAGTAGTGCCCTGTGGAGGCATGTGAGCAAATTGTAGCATCTTTAGAAAGCATGCTGAATTGCTCTAGTTTAAGAATCATAGAATGGTTTGGGTTGGAAGAGACTTAAACAATCTACCTAAAGATTATCTAGTTCCACCCCCCCTGGCATGGGCAGGGACACCTCCCACTAGACCAGGTTGCTCAGTATCTCATCCACAACCTCTCTGGACAAGAAGATAGCTAATACTCTGTCCCATTGGTTAATGTTTGCTTAGTATTAGTGAAAAAATGTTCCTAAATTTGAGATGGAAATTGCGGTTTTGCAACAGTTCTGTTGGTGTCTGCAGGTCATGACATGCGTTTGGTGCAATAAAAAGGGACTTTTGGCTACAAGTGGAAATGATGGCACCATAAGAGTATGGAATGTTACCAAAAAGCAATATTCATTGCAACAAACCTGTGTGCTCAACAAGTTGTAAGTGATTTCTTTAAAATAGTCAAATATTTAATTAAGTTGTAATTGTGCAAGATAATGAAAAGAGCCAACCAACAACTACAAGATTTCCTGCACAGACATTTGCTCACTTTCTCTCTAGAACTGTTGCTGTGTTTATGGCATGAAATAGCTTAAAACTGGAAACAGAACTTAAATAATAAGCTTGTGAGAGTTTTCATAAAGGTAGCATTTCTAAGGGATTGTCACATGAAAACAGTGTGACTGTCCCTTTGGTGGGTTCCTGTGTATCAGTGGGGTGTTTTGGGTAAAGTGTAATGAAAGAATATGTGACTTTGGGGGTTCGGGAACTGATCATGACTCTTCTTTGTGAGGCAGTCTGAGAAAGATTTTTGTAGCATTTGGATGTATTGCAAAACGAGCAAAGAGAAAGAAAAAAAATCTATCTAAAGGAAATGCTCTTTTTAATTGGGCTGTTTTCTACTATTATAGAGAAGGTGATTCTGAAGAAAGTCTGGGATCACCCAGTGACCTTAGTTTATCTCTTGTCTGTTGGAGCATCAGTGGCAAGTACTTGGCTGGAGCTACAGAAAAGATGGTGAACATATGGCAAGTCAATGGTATGCTCTTAGTGACGCTGCATGTTACAACATATTTACTATCATCTTCCATAATATCTTGTAAACCTCTTCAGTAAGAGGAGGGAACTAACCACAAATGGATGTGATTTACATTTAATTCAGTAGAGAACTGGACAGCCAATGAGGCCTTGTTGGATCAGAAGAGTTTAGGGGTGAAACTCGATCACACTTAGCAATTTTTCTCTGTAAGTGGTATCTTCCTGCAGTCATCTTTCTGTATACAATAGGGAGAATGTGAAAATTGAAATGCAGGGAAGGATTGCTAAAGTGATCAGCTAGGTTGAATATCTTCTTATGAATGACGGAGCTTGGTTTATTTGAACAGAAGAGTTTTGGAGAAGGAATGAGTGAATAAGTTAGGAAGATATGTTATAGAAGAGGCCCTGGAAGAAGCTATGAGAGCGAATCAGTAGTGCTCATACAAGAAGAAATATAAATAAACCTCATTAATACACACTTTACATAAAAGGTTTAAATATACTGAATACTGAAGAATTTAATTTCCTTAAGAAGACCGTATACCAGCATAGTTAGCCATATTTTCTGTCTGCATAGGTAAGTAGACCATTGCTTCATAGACTTGTAAATTACATGAATTTGTAGGATCTCTCAGTATTTTACTATGGGAAGTGCATTTGTTGTCTTTTCATTATGAAAATAAAGTAGTTTTAAAAAGCTTTTTGCACTCCTAGGAGGTAAAGGATTATTGGATCTTCAACCTCACTGGGTATCCGCTCTGGCTTGGCCAGAAGAGGGGCCAGCTGCAGCATGGACAGGAGATGCCCCTGAGTTGTTATTAATTGGTCGGATGGATGGATCTCTTGGTCTTATTGAAGTTAAGGATATTTCAACCATGCATCGGCTAGAACTGGAGCACTGCTACAGAAAGGATGGTAGGTGTCTGTGCCATTATTTAAAAAGAAATTAAAACTATGAACACACCTCCCCCCTTTTTTTTATGAAGCAAGTGTATATAATCTCAATTATTTAATTACTGTTAATGAGATAAGACTTCTGGTACCTCACCTGCAAATATCATTCACTTGTGTTCATGGGAGGAGAAAAGCCTGTGGATTCTCCATCTGCACCCAGATTTCCTCTACAGAAGAGGCATACACTTGGTAGCAACTTAGTCATAGCCTGGCATTCCTCGCTGCTGTCTGTTCTGTCTTACAAGAAGCATGTTGTCACTGTCATTTCAATTACTGTTAATTTTTTCCTGATAACCGCTACCTCTTGAAGTAACATATTTTTGCTTATTTCTTCTCAGAAAAGTCAGGTTGTAGGGCAAAATCTGTGTGATAGGAAGGGCTCAGATTGTTTTCAGTGCTTGTCTACCTCAGATATGTGTGTAGGATTTTTCCCTGGCAGATCACTTTTCACCATGTCAGGAATATAAATTATTGTAATAAAAGACGAATTTTTTTTAAATTACAAAATAATCTGAACAGATTACATTAGTAGCTTTCAGTCTTATTTTTGTCATACAAATGCATGAAAATTTTCAGACCGTGCATATGATAACTAACTTGTGGTGGGAGACAAGGAGTGAAGTTCAATTTAGTTTAATGCTTGTGTTTTCTCTTTCCATAGTGTCTGTCACATGTCTGGCTTGGTTCAGTGAGGACAGACCATTTGCAGTTGGCTATTCAGATGGAAAATTGCTGATAGGATCAAAGGAACCACTTGAAAAAGGAGGAATTGTTCTAGTTGATGCACATAAGGTAAAGTTAGTCTTTTTAAAACTAAAGTGTAATTTTAGTGGGTAAATATCTGTTTGAGTTATTTTCTTTATTCAAAAGCTATTTATTAGACTCATCATATACTGATACACATACTGAAGACCATCTATTTGAAAGGAACAGGGGAGCACATTTTAAAAAAATGAAAAATTAATTTTGTAGCTTTTTTTTGCTATTAGAGATTGTGAAATGTATGTACATACTGCAACAGAAGTATAATAAAGACACCACTATGTGTCATTTCAAAGACCATAGTTATTGTAATTTCTAAAAGTAAATAAATTTTTGTTTTGGTTGTGCTTTCGTAAAGCTTAAGTTCCTGTGCGAAGCAGAAGATCTATTTCCAATTATGCAGCTGCAAATGTTGTCTAGTATATAATAACTAATTAATAGTTCATAAGTCGAAGACAAAAAAGAAGAATTCCTTAAGTTTAGGTTTAGTAAAAGCTGAAGTGCTTCCATGGACTGGTCTTGGTATTTGACATGTGAAGCAAGTGTGCTGTGCCAATGAAACTAGATTTGCTTTTTCCATTATGAGCAGTTCTCCTTTTCCTGCCTCTTAAAATCAGAATTTTGTCTGTCTCATTACCTAAACTATTTATATATCATGTGCCACTAGGGTAATTCATACTACAATTTCATACATCGTACAAAAAATAAGGAAAAACTATCTACTTCTTTGGAAAAAAAAAGAAAGTTCTCCGAAGAGAAGTTTTTTTCCCTATGCTTTCCATTTGTTTTTTCTCAGGAACCTAGGATTTTATTTTAATTCATTAGCTCTTTAAAGTGTTGTTAAGTTTTCCTAGCTGCAGCTCACTATTTCTGAAATGGTTTAGCAAGAAAATGTTCTTATATCAATAATTAAACAGTACATTAGTAAAAAATGCTCATTTCTTACTTTATTACTTCATACTGATTGTCAATATTTTTTTTTAATTGGTAGGATATGATTGTTAGCATGAAGTGGGATCCGGCTGGAAAGATTCTCCTGACATGTGCCAAAGAAGAAACAGTGAAACTCTGGGGATGTATGGGAGGGTGCTGGAGATGTCTGCATTCACTGTCCCATCCAGCTTTTGTAAATGGCATTGCCTGGTGTGCTCTTCCAGGGAAAGGACCCAAGCTGCAGCTTTTACTGGCCACGTATGTAATAAAGAACATGTCTTTGATAGTAGTCTTCAGTGTCCAGAGCAAAGAAAAACTTTAAAAATAACACTCAATTCAGTAAGCCAATCACCATGAGATCCACAAGGCTTCAGAATTCAAATGGGAAGAGTAGATCCTGATCATGGAACTGTTTCCTCCGCATCATGAGACCCGTGTGTAATAGAATCATAGAATCATAGAAAAGTTCGGGTTGGAAGGGACCTTAAAGACCATCGAGTTCCAACCCCCCTGCCATAGGTAGGGAAACCTCTCACTAGATCAGTGCCTTCTCCAACCTGGCCTTAAACACATCCAGAGAAGGGGCGTCCACAGCCTCTCTGGGCAACCTGTTCCAGTGTTTCACCACCCTCACTGTAAAGAATTTCTTTCTTATGTCAAGTCTAAATCTGCCCCCTTCCAATTTACATCCATTTCCTCTGGTCCTCCCATCAGGTATCTTATTAAAAATTCCTTCCCCTGCCTTTCTGTAGGACCCCCTCAGGTACTGAGAAGTTACTCTGAGGTCCCCCCTGAGCCTTCTCTTCTCCAGGCTGAACAACCCCAACTCCTTCAGCCTGTCCTCATAGGGCAGTTGCTCCAGCCCTTTGACCATCTTTGTGGCCCTCCTCTGGACCCTCTCCAACAGCTCAATGTCCTTCCTGTGTTGAGGGCTCCAGAACTGGACACAGTAACTCCAGGTGGGGTCTCACCAG
>VZTY01032594.1:0-29465 GCA_013400935.1 Turnix velox
CCTCTCTGCCTGTGACATCTCTGTCGCGACCGGGGAGAGTCGTTCCTCAGCCCGGAAGAGCCCCGGGGGCTGCGCGGAGGCTGCGGTGCGTGTGGGAATCCCCACCGCTTCGCTCCCGGCGCCTGGCCAGCGGAGCGGCGGGGGCGGGCTGCGAGNNNGCCGCGGCGTCTGGGTGCCGGGGCCAGTCGGGGCGGCGGAGGGCTGGGTGCCGGCTGGGCCCGAGCTCCCGGGCGCTGGCCAGCGGCGGCAGCAGTCCCGCCGGGCTGGGTTCGGTTCGGCCTGGTGCCGTAATAAACCCGACTTCAGCCCCGTGGCTGTCCGTGTCTCGCTGAAGTTGTGGGTTGGCGCGAAGAGCCGTGGAGCCACTTTCTATCTCGCTCTTTCCGTCATTGTTTCCTATTTGTTATATTTTCTTTAACAAAATGGGTTTCTGCGAGAGTGGGATTTTTGTTCTCCCCCTGTAAACCGACTCTATTAATCGGAGCTAAGAGTCTGTTTGTGTCCGAGTGTGCTCAGGGCTTTCCCTTGATGCTGCTGTAATGCTTGGAGCCACTTGGGATTATAACTGGGGCAATCTCTCATTTGTGTAATTCTTTTTTAATTTGATCTCCTTTTAGTGGGAGCTCTGGTAAAAGGGTGAAAATGAGCAAGCAGTAGGGACAATATGTTTATTTCCTAGTAGTATGGTATTTTACATGACTTTGCTGGGTGGTCTTTAGTGTCTTGCTTTGTATTTTTATTATTTGCATGGTATAGTACAGGCATTCCCTCAGGCTGCAAAGTGGGTTGGATAGTGAGGAGTTTGAGGGTGGGGATAGGTGAGAGCTCTTTCAAAATCTGGAGAGACCACCTCTCTCTGGTTCTGCATAATCTTTATCAAATGTTCAAATCCTAGTTCTAGTGTCTCCTAAAACTTAAAAGGGGAGAAAATGATATGGTAAAAGATACCTTTCACCAGTGCACAAAATCTCAGTTCCAGGCACCTTTGGCCAGCTGTTCTGCTGGGAATAGGGAGAAAAGTGGAGCCGGCAGGGTGGCTAATTCTGTATGAATTTGGCTTCCCCTGCTTGTCATTACTCACTCCTTAATTCGCAGTACTATTAAAGCCTAGCTACTTTGTTGTGACTTGCATTAATGTTTTAAAAAAACCTCCATTCAGGTTGTATATACCCTGATAGAATGATAGAATAGTTTGGGTTGGAAGGAACCTTAAAGATCATCTAGTTCCACCCTCCCTACCATAGGCAGGGACACCTCCCTCTAGATCAGATTGCTCAGTGCCTTGTCCAGCCTGGCCTTGAACACTTCTCAATGTTGTCATCTTGAGTAACTTAGTAAAATGCAAATTTTTTTCTGGAAGATGAGCTATAGCGGCTCCTCCAAATTCTATCAAGCAGACCTTAAGCTTTTCTTGATTCCTGAAATGGATTTTTTGAAAGGAAATACATTCTTGCCTGCATGCCAGTGGAGTGCACTGTGGAAGCATGTATGGAGCGGGATTTTCCAAAAGGTACTGTTTTAGATACATAAAGTTAATTGAACTTCTTTATTATATTGGAGCATAACTCCTTCAGGTTTGTTTGTGTGAAACTCTAATACTTAATTGTTTTCAAGAAAAATAACAGTATCCATATCAGCATATTCCTTTGTTTCTTCTGGAGTAGAGAGAGATATACATAATATAAGTGACAGTGTAGCATGAATTAGAGTTTAAACATATTTTGCCCAAGTAATGTTTTGGAGAGCATTAGACACCTAAGCTGAGAGTCAAGGGTTCAAGTCCTTGTCCAGGTACAATGCTTGTTGGGTTGATGGTTGGACTCGATGATCCAACGTAAATTATTCTGATTGTAATTTGTACAAAAATTGAAGGGAGAATTCTATAAATAATTAAGTGAACAGTTTGATAATAAGTGCTAAAAGACATTTAGAGGAAAAAAAAGTAAAGTTCTCGTACCTTACTAAGACCACTTACTCTTGCCATAAATAAAATAAAAATCACTTGTTATCCCTAAGTGGATTTTCAGTGCTTTTACTTGTCAAATTACAACTAGGGTTCACATGGAATTCCTGTGTTGCAGATTGTAGAGAAAGATGTTATTTTAATCAGGTGTTGCTAAGCATTGTGGGATGTCATAGTGCAAAACTGTCATCATAGAATCGTAAAATCATAGAATGTCTTTGGTTGAAAGGAATATCCCAAGCTTACCTGGGTTTGAGATGAGCTTGGAGGTCAGCTTTAAAACCTTGTGAGTTTCAGATTCATTGCCATGAGTCGGGTAAACCAGCTGCTGTATTCATTCTGGACAAGTTTATAAGGGTTATCTATAAGAGTTTGCTATTAAACTTTTCCATGGACTACTTTTTTTTTCTGTTGGAAAAAGGTGTCAATAGCTCTGCTGTTCTGCAGTGCTGAACAGTCTTGAAAGTAGCACAGATAATAGAATTGCATTCCATGGGATATTCTGCAAATACCACAGAGCTTTAACTGCTGCATTTTACACATGGGGTTACGCTAATATTTCACTTTAATTTATTTTCTGATTGAATTGTTTAATTAGGTGCCATCTGGGAACTCCTTTAGCATATAAATTGCAGTCTTGTAATATTTTACCAAGTGTCCCGGAAATAAGAAGGAGTAAAGATGCTTTCATAAGAAACACTTTTTCAAGTATGTATTTTTAAAAAGACATTTTCATGGCAAGAGAAGTAATAGACTGAAAAGAGATTTCCAGGTATGAGAAGTTTTGAGGGAATGAAAGTGTATATGTAGGTGTCCTGTTTGGAGAAAACAATATTGTAAAGGAATATATGGGTGTTGGTATTAGCCAAGCATGGAGAAGTTTGACTCCACAACCTGCCATAGCACATCTTAGACCACTGCACATCCATACTACTGCAAATATTAAAGTGTACTTCTTTGCTTCCTTTCTTCCTCATGATATGGTAATTTATGTTGTGTAGACTGTGGTTGTGCTGTGCAAGAGTTGTTCATGCTGACCTCTGTGGTAGGCAGTTTGGGGCAGGACTGGCAGCACTGAAGTCTGGCCTGGCAACAAGGACCAACAGAGGTCCACAAAATATTGTGGAGTGGAAGCATGATGATGGAACTTGAGCTTTTGCCTGGCATTCTTGGTTTGTGGCCTGCCACAGTTTACAAGGTGGTTTTGGTCAAATCACTTGAACTCTTCGTTATTATAATGGTGACCTGCATGCTTTTCTCTGGCAGTGTTGTTTACATCTAAATGCTACTTGGGTTCTTTCCCCCCCCTCCAGTCCTTAATAGGAAACATTTTATGCTAGCAGGTAATCCACTGAGTGAAAGCTTTAGTTACCACTTCCTTTAGAGGTTGTAAACAAGATGGTACTTTTTTTTTTTAAGATCAATTAGTCTCCACGTGTTTTTATGCATGTACGAGAAATTGAGTAAAAGGACCAGTTGAATTCTTATTTTAGATCAACATATGGACCTAAGACATCTGGGTTGTACTAGGGGCTTGGATCCTCATCTTTGCGAGCTGCTGCATGTGTTGTTGCAAATGGAATGCTGAACAGTGTCTGGGCCTGGGAAAGTTTGTAAAAGAGGAGTTGTATGTTTTGTGTCTCAACCTACTGCTTAAAATTACTTGCTCTATGGCTTCAGCTAATGTTAGCTATGCGGTAGTTGAATATCTGATCCCCCTGTCCACTCAGTTGAGGGAGGGAGATATCTCCAGTGAGTGATTCCTTCCTTGTGTCCTGCACAGGTGTTACAGTGAAATGATTTGCTTTCAGAAATTGCATG
The DNA here is from genome assembly GCA_013400935.1 of Turnix velox. Classification (NCBI taxonomy): domain Eukaryota; kingdom Metazoa; phylum Chordata; class Aves; order Charadriiformes; family Turnicidae; genus Turnix; species Turnix velox. The sequence goes on from VZTY01032594.1 coordinate 3,785, forward strand.
TTTTGAGTTCGGGAACTAGGTCAGCCCATTCTCAATTTTAGCTATCTGAAGGTTTGGATAAGCAAACCCCATGTTTGACTTCTACCCTTTAATTATTTCTCGATCTCAAACATGAGGAAAAGTGTAGTATATAAACCTCTGGTTTGTGATAGATATCCTTTGCAACTTGGCTATCTAGCTGGAGTCATAAAGTCAGGCTCACTAGGTTTTGTGTAAGGGCTCCACCATGTCTTATACTCTTATGTTGCTTTACTTTTGGGAATAATTAATTGTAAAATCCCCCCAGTATATGTCCCTCAAGCTCAAAAGCAATTAAGCATGTTTATCACTTACTGCAGTATTTATTCAGCTGAGAAACAAATCAGCAGTAGACAGTAGCTTGGGGAGCACAGCTCTTGCTCCTCTACAGAGAGCCCTATATTCAGTCTTTACATAAACAAAGAGACTTGGTGTCCCAATGTAACTAGCTGAGAGAGAGGAACTCCTTGGATATATAAGACATGTGGATTAATTTTAATTCCATTACTTTTTCTTTTGAGGCTGTGATTTCTGAAGTCTTTCTAGATTGCTGCATGTCGGTATGGATTAATTTGAATTAAACTTCCATGTTTTTCCATGCTAAGGCATGGGTGCACTAAGGAAAACCTTAACATAGTGATTTCAGAGAGAAATAGCTGACTTCCACATTTCTGTAAATTTTTAAGCATTGCTGGAAGTTCTGGTATTTCGTGGACTGTCTACTGTAGTTTTTGTGGTATTTGCTATGCTGATTATGACTTGATAATTTGTTGTTAGTGCCATTAAAATTAATTTTTAAGTGTTGTTGGTATCTTTGTATCTCTTGTAACTCTGTTCTATATTCTTCATGGTTCTCCCACCAAGGATTGTTTTTTGCCATGGCTAGGACACAGTAGTCAATACTGAGAAATAACTGCATTTTTTGCTGGAGATTGAATGATTCTTTTGACGATTATTTTTTTCAGAATGAATTATTTTCTTTTCCCCTTTCCTTATTGTTAGCTAGATTGCTCAATTAGTTCCTCAGCTTTATACAATGTGAATAGCATGCCACTTGCCCTTTTTCTTTTTTTTTAAGTAGTCTCCTTTGAGCTAGAGCAAGAAAATTTTTTATATGGCTACAAAATCAGAGTGAATGGTAGTTTTGTAGTTGGGAAGGGAATTGACCTGGACTCTGTTTCCTTCAGTCTAGACAATTTCTGTGGTTCACATCAAAGTCTTTGGGAAAAGGTTAAAAATTGAATCAGGAACAGAGGCTGAAAACTGTGACTTCTGTGCCCTCCAGAAGCTCTTTTATATAGAAACTGGAGAATTTTGCTTTGTCTGTCAGAAAAAGTTTATTTTTTGATTTTTGTTATCTCTGAATAATGGCACAGCTTCAGTGGCAAGACTACAGTCTCTGAGCAGTCATTTATGGGCTGTGCAGAGATGGAAATAGCTGTTCTGCTGAAGGCTCTGCACCCAGCTTAGAGCTTCATTTATGCCAGCTAGGTGTCACTTTGGAAAATGTTGCTCAGGTTGACACTGGCAGTCGGCAGCTGAGCAGAGATTCCAGTTTAGGTCTTTTGACTTTATCTGCTAGACTGTTGTGCCCACATACTGATGAATGATTTTGTCTGCATGACCAAAATGTAGATAAATATATATGAAAAGAAACATAAAGCAAGACATACAGACAGCTGCTGGGAATTATTATGTGGGAGAACAGCTGGATCCCAGGGCCATGGTCCCTTGTGTCAATTCCTTCCTCAGCAGTCCAATGTAAAAGCTATTCTTCCACTGTGGCCTGGGGTTGGGTTTGACCTGCCAATTAACTGTTGTGTGTACAAGAGAGCAGTGGGAGGTGAGACTTCACTCAGGGCCTAAAACTCAAAAAAACTTTGCTTGGAGGAACCTGAAGTTGATGCTGCCACATGATGTGATATTTCTGTTGTTTACCGGGTCAGGATGGGATGGCTGTGTCTGGACATGAAGTGCATTCTGTGTTTCTGAAACAAACATTGGAGAACTACTGTGCATTTAGTTCAAGATCGTGTTCTGAGAGATGGCTCCTACATGCTAATGATACCTACCCTCTGTGTTTAAGGAACAACATGGAATTCTAGAATCCTGCCCCAGTATATTGCTTGTTTGTGGAAGATGGAATTTGTTTCTCTTGCTTATGAGAGTCTAGTCCTCTGTCTCCAGTTTTACAGGATCCAGACCTGCAATTGCATGTGTGCAAAATACGAGGCTTTTTATTATAGTACAAAACCAGCATGACAGATACTTATTACTGAGCCTGGCATGGGCTATGTGATTTCTTCATCATCTCAAGGGACAGAAGGTTGAAATTGTTGCCTTCCTCTAATGTTGCTCCCTTGCCTGTGACAAGCAGTTTAATTTATTTCTGTGTTCAACAGAAAGGTCTTGTCATCAGTGCATAAGCTGCAGTGTGATGCGATAAGCTAATATTATCCATCTGAATATTGGAGACATGATACTTAAGGAAAATCTATGGTGATTAAATAAAGTGAGTAAGTGAATGTTGGGCTCAGATCTTGAGACAGCAGCAGCAGCAGTTGTGAAGATGGCTTAACTGCCTTCCTCAGGATAGTAGGGAGTCCTTGGTTGCTATTAGAATAGCCCAGGAACTTGATCATGAGCTTTTTTAATGTGCGGAGTGTGGCAAGTGATGTAATAGGACATCAGTTTATTGATTAACAGCTGCCCCAATTTATTGCAGCCCTAAGATTATGTTGTTAGATATGTTTGGACCTAAGGCTGGAGATTGTAGTGTCTTGAGGTTGCCCTTGAGTCCAGAGAAGTAAGTGAGGTAATTTACTGGTTCCCAACTAGAAAAACGGCTTCTTTAATGAAAACAAATTTTTGTATAATGCAAAAGAGAAAACAGACTTCATATCTTGCCACAGCTGCTCTGAGGTGAATTCTCTTTCTTTTGACAGCTATGTTATCTTCCTTTTAATTTTTTTGAAATTTAAATATGTCTTATAGCCCTCCTTGTTTAGTTCACCATGTTCACATTCTGAAGTAATTTCCACTGCTGTGGAGTAATCTCTCTGTGCTGTCCTTGGCCATCCAGTTCTACTTTGTAGCTTCTTCAGAAATTTCTGGGCTCTTTTATTTTAGAGGCTTGAGAGCATAACTCAGTACTAGCTGTTAGGTGGGACTGTGTGGACAGATATGCTGTGCAGACACTGAAATGGCCAAGTACCTGAAACCTAGTGTTCTGTCTTGTGCTGCTTTTACTGGTAAATCCATTGTGACCGCAGCTGTGCACTACAGATGTGTTATCCACGTAACAACCTTGTTTCTGTTTACTTCATAGCTCTCCAGCACCTCCTCTACTTGAGTTTGAAAATAACCAAGTAAGAATATTATTTATTTTATTTAAGTACGGAGGTGGAACATCCAAGCTGCTAGCTTGAAATTCTCTCAATTTAAAATACCAGGAATTCTGTTTGGAAGTCCATAATGGATTCTTACATATTCTCTATTTAAATATATGTCAATTTTTCATTATTATATCTATGCCAATAGCACCGTGGCAAGTAGCTGAAATCCCAGTTGTCTTGTCATCAGCGCTGTAAAAACATGCTGTTGAACCCTTGACTTGAGATGTTTGTCTCTATGAATAAGATCTGAAGGAGGTGGGGGCAGAGGAGAAGGGTATAGAGAATTGATATGACTAAATTTATACAGACTATTGCTGGCAGCTTTGACACACTGCCAGAGTTGCTCAGACGAATCAGACAGATGGTCTTATCTTCTCCCATTACTAATAGACCACAGAGAGAGAACGAATCCTGTTGTAGGCAAATGTCTCTGTGTCACGTAGTGTCCATGTCTCATAAATCTTCGTCTCACTGGTAAGAATTTAAAGCTGACATGGACTCTCAAGTATGCAATTAGATGTCCTTCCCAACGTGCATGTAATAATTAGCACATCTTAAAGACCATATGATGGTCTAATACTCTATTTACATCTTGAAAATTTGTGATCTTACTGACTTCATTGAGATGTTGATGTGGGTGTGGAAATGCTATTGTAGTTTTGATTTTGCCATTTCCCATTTCCTACATCAACTCCGTAACTCTAAATTTGGATGCTTGAATTTTACTTTTATTAGAGCTGTCACAGGTGATCTCAGAAAAGAGGATTTCTATAAGCAGCTTTCTGAAGAATGTGAGAGACAGTTTTTCTGTTTTTTTTTTTCTTCATAGATACATGATTATTCTCATCTTCAGTTTAGGGAGAAATTTCAGATTTTTAGACTGTGTTAGTTGCCCTTATGTAATCTGGATCTAGCTAGAGGTCTATTTCATGAAACATGCAAGTAATACAGTGAATTACCTGTGCCTGCTTTCATGGTGGATTCAAATTCCTGTGAAGTTTTTCTTTCTGCATCGAGTCATGACTTGCCAAAGGCTTTGCAAGAAGGTTTGGGATGCTGCAGGTAGAAGAAAAGCTGTCAGATAAACTTCTCTTGCACAGCAGATCCAGTGAGTCTGAACTCATCCATTACAGGATTATCATTGCAATAAAGTTATGGTTAAAGAAAATACCTTTTTGAATGTCTCTCTGCACAAAATAAATAGGGTTTTCAGAATAGAGCACAGCATAGTTTTAAAAATAACTTTGTTCTATTTATTTGTTTTTCTTTGAGGTATTTCTAACTTTACCACCTGTATATTGCATAATACCAGGAGGCCAGCATTTTCATCCTTTCCTTGTGCTAGCAGGAATGCTCTAATTTGCTCAAGTGAAGGGTGGGAGAGTGGTATGTAGTAATTTCTATGGTATTTCTGATTACAAGATGTTTTCACTTCATGTGTAACATGAAGTTTGGAGGATGAAGAGGGACAGGGAAGGGAGAAGTACAGGAAAAAGCTAAAGGCTTCATGAGAATACCTGAATGTTATATCTCTTTTTAGTTAACAGGAAACTATGGTTATTGAGTGGAAATTGTTTTCCCTAGTGCCCTTGAAGCTGGTGAAAATACAGCTATTGAGTTTCCATGGAGTAGAGAGAAGTGATGCACCATTTCTGATACTATTCTGAAAACCTTTTGCTTTCTTTTTGCTCTAAAAACCAATTTAAAAATCTACTAGATTATTACAAATATTTCCTTGGGATAAATAAAGCCAAGTCTAGCATTAAAAAATGCAAAACTTAAATCTATTTTATAGAGTTTATATAGACCAATTAAAATGTGTAGTATCTCTAGCAGAACAGGAAATATTTGGCGTTTATACTGTAAGAATAACATAGCAAGATGCTGGTCTTGGCACCAAAATGGTATTGCTTTTGATCTCCATTGTTACAATCACATTTGGTTGTTTTGATCTTGATTTTCCAAGAGGCAGTAGAGTTAGTACCCTGTTAATTTATGACATGATGTCAGCCATAAAGGATTGTGACATCATTAAATTTAGATGCAATTGAATAAGCTTGTGTTTAGCTAATATGTTTGCATAGTTATAAAGATGAATAAGTTCAAAATTAATTTCGAACTGTTGGACATAAAAAAAGCAAACCAACAATAAAAATCTCCCACAAGCTCCAAAGGGATTTATGGAGCCATACATAATGCCAGGGAGTCTAAAGAATATATGCACTAAAAGAAACAAGGTCAGAAAAAGCAGTAGCAAAGTGATGACAGAAGACTTTTGCTTGGATAGATCATTCCCACTTGCAGCTTTCATTTCTCTAAATGCAGTCATTGTAACAGGAATGATTTTGATATAGAAACATTTCTGCCTCATCGATTTATTGTTATACTTCATATGCAATTCTATCAACATACGTGGGGTTTTCCACACCTCTTATGTCTTTATTATATGGAAACATTTTTAAAGCACCTTTATAATATTAATTCTGTATTTTCACTTAAATACTGAGAAAAACTTGTCATGAAAGTGAAGGTGGAAAAATAGATACACATTTAATATATGAAAAATATTCTTTCTATATTAATATATCTCACTTTGTGTATGTTTTTATGTATGCGTTTTAATGGTTACACTTAGGATCCATATGTCTTTTCTTGAAAGTGGGAATGCTTTTCACTATTGCTTGTGTATGGCCTGACATAGAAGAGTTTGTCAATGGTAATGAAAGCACTGAAGCAAGAACTTGATTAGAGCAAGTGGGAGCGTATCCCAGTTTGGTAGCAACTGGAACTGACTCCCACAGTCTGGAAAAACAGAGGACAGAAGTACTGCCTGAAGTGCAATAGAATCAGATTTTCAGACAGTCGTTAGTGTTCTCTGCAGTAATTGAGTAATAGCAGATGGCCCGAGTGAATCCTGTACATCTCATCACGTACTAGTGGAGACTGTTTTCAGGATGATGATGTGAGCAAGTTTAATAATAGGTCATAGAGTGAATGGGGAGCCACAGTATAGATTCCTCATTTAAACAGGTATGCAAATGTAGTGCTTTTTATGTTGCACCTTCTTGAGAGTAGATTTTTAATTGTTCAGCCCTGGATTCTTTTTTCATAATTACAAAATAAGCTACTGTTGGAGAATTTTTAAATTTATGAAAGACTAAAATTACTTGTCCTGAGGAAGCCAGGAGACTTGAAACCACATGAAAGGAAGTTTAGTATCATAATGTGGAACATTTCTTGACTCCTTGCAGTAGCAACATGTCAATGTATTTTTGTCTCCCCAATAGTATGTAGGAAAGGAAACGTGCTTGATTTTGTAACATTGCATAAAGTTTCTCAAAAGTTCTTTTGATTCTATTGATTAAAGCTTTTCTGCCTGGTCTAAAGACGTTAAAGAGCAAACCGTCTGCTAAAAATGGATTGGGGTAATTCCTGAAAATTAACATTAAAAAAACCAGTTTAGTCTAAATGTATTTCAAAGAATGTTCGTATTTGCGTTCTGAGATGGAGAGGACAATAAAAGCTTTTGTTACGGTATGGCAACAGGTCACAGTACATGGTCTAATACAGGTTTTGTCTTTGTACCATGGAGAAAGGACATTGACCATAGCAAAAAAGCACACAGGCCCCAGGTGATGTAGTGTATAAGTTTCTAATGAAACTCTGTCCCATGTGGTTGTGTGTTTACCACGTGCATCAGTTGTACAGGAATTAATTGATGGATAATCAGCCGTTCAGCCCAAAGTGCTCCTTGTGCTGTTGTCTAGCGCTGGTCGCAGTTGCTGGCTCTTTGGACAACACTGTAGGTTGTAGAATAATTCTCATCCTCCCAAGTTTTGTTAATATAATGAGGTAATAAATATAAAACTGGCATAATCATAGAGAGGGATTTTTTAAAATTATGCTTTGTTATACTCACCAATGATTTTCCAATTATGCTTAATTTTTATCTTTGTGTGAGCAGCTTGTAGGCTGTGAGTGGCTATGCTGAAGTTGAGAACATGCTTATGTGAATAAGAACTCTGAATTTTTGCAGTGTTGGGGTAGAAATGGGAAGTAAGTTTCTTGACCAGTTAAGGCAAGGAGCTTGTACATTTAACCTGATTTTTGTGGCTGGTTTTGCCAGATAAAAAAGCCTTGCAACATACATAAAAAGTCAATTATCTGCACTAGGGAGAGAAGGTACAGAGAGGAGGGATTACTCAGTGTGTCAGTATTCAATTGAATAGATTCAACAAAGATAATTCTGGATATTTGCTATTTCAGCAACTGGATTATAATTTTAACTGTCCAGTTAAGACAGAGTTCAAATATCAAAGCCATCTATGCAGGTACTGTACATTTGTACCCTTTCTGCTACTAAAAAGATAGCAGATTTTGTATGAAAGTCAGAGCAACAACATTGTGGCATACGGCAACTTAGTTTTACTGTGTTAAACAACGTTTTTTTAAGATAGATTTACTTAAAAATTACTTTTATGTAACTCTTCTATATTTAACATTCATGTTCCAAATTTATTAAAAGTGACTTTAAATTTACTGTTCTGCTATTTGTTGGAACAGATGTTATTTTCTCCCATCTCCTTGACACCTGGAACTGGCGAAATTCCCCAAGCTCCCTCAATTATCATTCAGCAAGTAGGGCTTATTCAAGCAATTTACCCACAGGGGCCAATTCAGCATAAGGTGGAAGAAAAAATAGCCTTTTCACTGAATTTAAAATAAACTCAAGAGAGATCCTAGTCACTTCATCAGTATGACTATGTTTTTTAAATTCAAAAGACAAAAAAGGCAAGTTGTACAGTTGTACTCATGCCCTTTTTCAGTATGTGAAGTGAGCTCGGTGGGTTTCTCCAGACTGAAATTAAAAAATTATAAACGACAAGTTTATGTTGCTTTTGAGAAAGGCAGATAAATAAAATCTCCCTCTTCGTAGGGTGTTTCTTCACACTGCACACCTGTATAAATAAAGTGCTTGAGTCATTCCTCGTTTATGCTGGCGAATCTGAAAAGCAGCAAGAATTATCCCTCTTGAGGTAAACTGATGAGATATTCAACAACTGTGGCATAGCTGTAATGCTGTTAGCACAAACTTTCCTTTCCTGCTGCTTCTGGAGCCTTCAGTTCCCTCAAACAGTGTGAGTTAGCACTGGAAGTAGAAGTCCCTGGCTGAAGAAAGGCACACGTCTATATTTCACATGGATTTCATGTTTTCCTCAAGTGGACAAATGAAAGTGTCAATCATGATGTTTGCTTTTAAGAAAATGGATACCTGAATGTGGTGTTTTGGCCACATTAACTTTTCCCAGCACTGCCTAGCATATTTGTTTTTAAGGCATTTCATGTCCAGCTGTGTTTTTTTTACAACTTGTCTTAGAAGCTTCAAAACAAAAATACAAACAAGATACAATCAAGATTGCAGTCAAGCAATTAAATTTTCCATGAGGATTTAAGTAGTTTAAAACACTGAGGCAGTGCGATGTGGCAGGATGTACTTATGGCCCAGTGAAGATTTCCTTATTTATTTATTTATTTTATTGGTTTTGCCAAACTCTGCTAATACTATCTTTGATTCCTACGAGTGTTGGTTTTGCCTCTGTATTAACTCTGCTCTTTAAATATTGTGTACCTCTGTCATAAGTTAGTTTTCAGCAGGCAGATCTTGGGTCAAAGTGTAGGGAAAAGATAAGTTCAGTCGTAGGATGTCTCTTACAAAAGTGTAGGAGCTCCCATGCTGCCTTTCTCTTACAAAAAAAATATTAAAGAGATTTTTGAAAAAAGACCAAGTGGCTGCTAAAAGGTATGCTCATCTATGTAATCAGCCAAATTTCGATAAGCACTTGTAATGTCAAGTAGCGTAAGTGGGAATGAAAATTCATTTTCCCCCATCATCTTGATCCACTTTACTAAATGTCATGGTTTAACTCAGCTGGCAGCTAAGCCCCACTCACCATTTTCCCTTCCCTGGTGGGACAGGGGAGAGAATTGGAAGAATGGAAGTGAGAAAACATATGGGTTGAGCTAAGAACATTTTAATAAATAAAGCATGCAAGCAAAGCAAAACAAGGAATTAATACCCTGGTTCCTGTGGGCAGGCAGATGTTCATCCATCTTCAGGAAATCAGGGCTCCATCATGCATTATAGTTACAGGCAAAGACAAAATGCCTTAACTTTGAAGGTGTCGCGCTCTCCTCTTTCTTCCCTCAGCTTTGTATACTGAGCATGATGCCATATAACATGGAATATCCCTTTGGTCACTTGGGATCAGATGCTCAGCTGTATCCCCTCCCAACTTTTTGTGCCCTCTAAGTCTACTTTCCAGTGGGATGGTATGAGGAGCAGAAAAGGCTTGACTGCTTAGCACCAACTAAAACTTCCAGTGTGCTCTTCTTATGCCAAATCCAAAATGCAGCTGTTACACCACCTGCTACTGATAAGGTAAACTTTATCCCAGCTGAGATGATGACACCAAAAAACAGAGCCCAGAAATAATGATTATGCCTTGCCTGTGGTGGCAGACTTCCTTTAAGGTGCTGGAGGCTCTCATTGAGTAATCTCGTCAAAGGGGCACTGATCTTGCTGTAGTGCCTCTAAGAGAATGTCTTTTTGAGTAACTTGGATTGAAGTTAGTTCTGCCTCTTCAGCATACTTCCTTTCTTAGGATTCCCTTAGGATTTGTGAGTTTTCCTTCTTCTGAGATCCCTAGGTCCCTATTCAGTTCACAGTTTCTATATATAGAGCTGTATGTATAGGTAGGGTCTTTTTGGTAGGTCTTTTCTCAGACAAAATGTTTAAATACTGTAAAGCTTTTGTGACATGAATGTCTAGCCCTTCTTATTTAGCCTCCTTTTCCTTGTCAGGCAGAGTAACAGTGTGCTGCTTAACCAGGGAACTCACTTGGGTTCCAAATAGGGAGAAAAGGACAGGTTGGACATGGGCTTGTTTGGAGCCTGTCTCGGTGTGCCAGGTAATGCACACTTTCTCCCTCACCAGCATTGTGGAGGATGGGCTTATGCATGTGTCAAAAAGTAGCTGACTTTATTGCGATACTGTCAAATTATTTTATCTTATGTGTGTTTGTTTCTTCCCAGTTGTGCAAATTCAGCTCAGAATTTGCGTTATTTTTGATTTTAATTAAATTGTAAACTCCTGTTTATTGTATGTTTGAAGGTAAGGTTAGTTTCTATGTGTTCTTGTTATAATTTATTTCAAGAAGTTTGGAAGCAGTCTGTTTGTCCAATACACTTCCTTTATGCTTCCTGAAGAATGCCATTCTTTGAATGCCTCAGTCTTGAAGTGCATATAGACCTCTTGCAACAAATACTCCATGCTCTGAATTCAGGAGTGATTTTGTCACTACAACAGGAGAAGAGTGATTTCCCTGTCACAGAAGGTGGGCTTTCTGTCTCTGAAGTTGGTGGCTATCAGAAAGAAACCTAGTTAGCACACAGCCAGCCATTCTGTGAACTTCTCCTTCTGCCTCATCGGCTGCCTGAACTATAACTTGATAGTGATTCAGTCTACATGGTTGTGTTTCTCTAGGCCCCGCAAGCTGACAGTTGTAGTACTGCTGCTTTCTAGGACAAATTCAGAGCTTGTGTAAGCAGTGTGTTGTGATTCCATTGTGTTCATACTTGCTTATTTGTTGACTTAAGACACAGTCTTATCATCTCAGGTTTGGAAGTTGCAAATGTCATGCCATGTAGTTATTTATATTAAGAAAACTAGAAACTAATACAAATTTTTATGAACTCACACAAAAAATTATTATATAATTGCTTAAAATAATTTCTAGAAATGTTGTCATTAAAAGAACTCACTGGGTTATCTCATACACCTTCTATCTTCTACATACAAGTTAGTAAGGAAACAGTGTTTTGTTTATCATTTTGCCTCTCTTGTAACTTTGGAATCTGGTAGTCAAATTGATGGAAATCAAAGTTTAAAATTTTTGGAAATAATTATATCCATATGAATCTTCAGCAAGTCAAAAAGAGAGAGATAGTAGGTTCTCTCCTCATGCAGCTGAAAATCTCCGTGTATTAATACATGCCATTAGAGAATATGCATGGGAGAAGGACACCCACCTGCTCCCAATAATTTCCTGAACATTGGAAAATTTTCAGAAGAGCTCACATAACCCCAGAAGTCTAAAGGAGAGCTGACATGATCAGTTCTTGTGCTCAGTGACCTGTTTTATTTGTGTTCTAGGTACTTTCTGAGCTTCTTGGAAGAATTTCTGTGCAGAAAAGGAACTATAAATTCTCATGATAAGACTGCAACTTCCTGGTTATACTGCAGCACATTTGCTTTTTTGTCAGCTAAACTGAATTCTGATTGCAGATGGACAAAAAACGGATGCGGCAAAATTAGCAGCAATATTAATAAATGAGACAACATTTATTTCCTCAGTTTCAAGATTTCATTTCATGAAGTGATCATATGGTCCTTTAAATGTAGTAACTGGGAAGTGCAGCGGTTGCTAGGATCCAGCATCTCTGTATGTCTTATAATAAGCTTGTAAACATCAGAACATATATTGTCCTTGTGGGCTGGTTATCTTGATTCTCTGTGTGGTCATGCTGGCTTTAGACTGAGACACACAGAATCTCCCTGGTGTTTGATAATCCTGCTGGAGATCTTTAGTGTAGGTGTTGGTAGACACACCTATAACCCATGCATTTAATTTGCAAGGAGCTGGGTTTTCTGAGTAGTATGTGAGATGTAGCAAATAAGAATTCCTCTATGCAGAAACTGTAATGAAGCCCACTTGAATGTATATGTACATATGTTATAGCTGTGTAAAAACATCCTTTTAACATACGTGAAACTTCAGAAGACCTAGTTTGGGAAAAAAAACTTCAGATACATTGTTCAGTGGTCTCTAGCATATTTTAGAATGGATTTGTTTTGCTGTTGGGAGTATATGGATGCATCACTTTAGAAGGTAAAATAGGTACTATTACAATTAATTACTTTCTTTAGTGGCTTGTAAAGCCTCCCACTGTGGTCCTTCTTGAGTATGAGAGATAAAGTTCCAGTGTTTCTTTATCCATCTGTAGATTTTTCCCCTTTGCTCAGCATGTATGGTACTGTATAATCATCCTATAGTAGCGCATAAGCATTTTACAGCTCAGTCAGTGGATTTTTACATAAACATTTGCTATACTGCAGGAACCTGAATGTGAGAAATTATCTTCAGTAATATTATTAGCCCCTGGGCAGAGGAAAGAAAGATGCTGATGTCCAAGCTGCAGTTAAAATTTTGATGTACTATTCCCTGACATCTTGAGTGATTCTTAAATTAAGATATTGCTCCCTGCTTATTATTAAATTATTCTTAATTCTTAAATTAAGATACTATTCCCTACCATCTGTGTTTTCTTGTTATTTTAAAATTAAGCTTAATTTTCTAGAGCATAAAGATATTTTCAGTGTCATCAGCGCTGTCTTCACTTGGTATTAAGGTGCAAATGCAGTTCCCCTGGACTAGTCTGAAGCGGAAGTCTTAACATCTGCCTTGATTTGCAGTTCTTAGTTTGCAGAAAGCTGTTCTAGACTTCAGTTTGGATCTCCACAGCCAGGACTGCAGGATCATTATTGCTAATAGAGTGATCAGTTACTGGAAAGATGAAAGCCTACCAATTTGAATAGCTGGGATCTGAATTAATTCTTTCAATTAATGGTCCTGTGTCCTTTTGATATTACTGATGGTTGTTCTACCAGGAGGTGGGAATGATTTTTCTTACATTCTGGCACAGGTACGTGCTTGGCTTGCTGAGCTGATTAATATCCCTAAACAAAAGCCTCAGTGTTTACTCTTCTAGAAAGAAGCTTGTCAAGTCCAATCAGTCATTATATTTTTGTGGCAAATTGTGTTTGGGATATATCGTAATCAGCCTGTGTGTTAATTTTTATGAAACAAAGCAAAGAAATTTGACCCTTTTTGGAGCACCCTGCAATCATCAGAATTATTAGAGGGTTTGCAGTAGGAAGATAAACATTGGTGCATTTTTAATAAGTGCATTTTTTACTTTGATTCCCTAGTTTTGTTAGGAATGTTGTTTGTTGGAGAATGTGTTTATCTCTTCTTAGGGTAAAATTATATGCAAATGATTTTGTTAAATACCATTTGACCTTGGGCAGTTCTGTATATGGGCACTGAAACCGGCCATTGAGACTAGGGCCTTTCTCTTGGTCTTTTCTGCCACTAGATTGAGTGAAAGTCCTTTTCTTGGTTTGCATTGCACAAAGAGTGCCTCCTTCTACTTCTAAATTAGCAAATAAAAAGTAAGGATTTGCAGGAAAGAGTCTGTTTCTTTTTGAGACAAGCTTTTATGGTACAGAGGTTGTTTTATTCAACTTCTTTGAAATGATGTGCTATCTCAAGGTGTTAAAGCATGCACGTTTGCAGGGCAGTGTTATCACTGTTAAAAAAAAAAAAAAAGTCTGGCATAGCAAGATGGACTCTGATAGTATATCAGTTTCTGATGTTGTCAGCTCTGCTACTTTGTTTTAAATTGTCAAAATTTCAGCTAGAAGGCTTTTGTAGAGTTACAAAATTGCCTTGACAACGACAAACTTATAAAAATCCTATTTTGCTTGCTGACTGCAGTACGGTTGCTTTGTAAAGCATATACTTTCTATGATTTCCTGTCATTTAATTCAGTGCTGAGCTGAGGTTTTATTTATTTTTTTGTTTTAGGAGACTTCCTCAAAAGAAGTCTAAAAAATCACTGTAAAGGTATCAAAGCTTTTAAGAACCACAGTAGTACTATACATAAACAAGAATTCATGTTCTTTAGGTTAAGCTGATAATTTTCACAGTAAAACCCAGTTAAATTCATGCCTTAGTAAGAATTGCCTAGCAACTTATTGACTGAAGGCAGTTTTTCTTTTAAAATCAACCCTTAAATCAGAAAATTCTGGTAGGTAACTGGGAATATTTTGTAAATTACTCCAGGCTTTAAACATAGCACTGTAAGGAACAACAGTTCACAAAGTCTAGAGGTTAGTATTAATTCGATACAGCAGTGACAGGTATAAGGGATGTAAATTCATGTTCTTATGTAAGACTAGTATAATCTCCTCCTCTATGTATTTCAATAGAAATAAATTCCACACTTTCATTTTTCCAAACCAATCTGTAGCCTTTTCCTTTAGTAATTTTTGGAAAGCTATGGCTGGAGCAGTAACTGTTGACTTCTTATAAGTACAGAAAAGCCTGTGTGGTTTATTCTATAAATTGTATATTATCAGGAACATGTAATGTTTTCCTTTTTCTTAAATGTTTTTTTTTTTCTCTGTCATGTAAGAATAACACAATTAATGTGTGCGCTGAACCTAATTAAAATTTATTATAGCAGTGGAATTGAGCAATTTGGCTTAACCCTGTGTGCCAGTTGAGATGTGGAGGTCAAATGTTAGTCATTCACCTTGGGAAAAAGAAATTTATTCCCTTGCGAAGAAGTCCAGGGTAAACTTAACCATCTTTGTAGCTGAGAGGAAGAAGGAAAGAAAAAATATCCACATGAAAATGTATCTGCATAAAAAAATCTAGAAGAACACACACTAGAAGCTTGCTTCCTTCCTAGTGCATTTGCTGAATCAAATAAAAAGTTTCACTGTACTATCTTTTAGAATTTTGCCTGATGTTTTTAAATAATTAATGACTCAAGAAGAAAACAAGCCCCTAAATACCCCATATCCACAAACTGACCAGTGATCTGTCCCCTCCTTTCTTTGGCTTGATGGAGACCAAGTTGCATTTTAAAAGGTATACTTAGCTTGGAATTATATTTTGAATATAATTTCTTCTGACTTGAATGCATGATAGAGTGTCTGTTTGTAGTCTGGTACCAGTACACTGGTTTGTTTTGCATGTGGTGTGCATTTAATGTTTGTCACTTTTTTGTGACATGGCTTGCATATATGAGGTTCATGATTTGTTGCATTGGGGAAGTGTTGAACTATCAGTAGCAAAATGGAGTATTTCTCTCCGTTTCTAGATTGTATAGTGTTGTTCAGTAAGAGAGAAGAGAAAGAAAAGGAAGTGTCTGTTTTACAGAGCATCCTTTTCTGTGTAGTTTCTTGCTTAATGAGAGACTGAAATCTGACTTAGTGCAGGTTTGTAGGAAGAGCCCATGTACTTGGTTCTTTTGCTGATTCCTGGCTCAAGTCTGCTGGATGCTACTCTAAATGGTGGGATTTTGTGTGAATGCATAGAAGATGGGAAATATGGAAATGATGAAGCCTCATTGAGAAAGATTAAGGAAAACCTAAGAGCTTTATTTCAAACTCAACAACTTTGAATTCATTCCAATACGATTTTGGATTGCAGTTTGTGTGACTGTGTCTCACTAACATTTAATTGTTTTGTCTGACTTGAATAACTCTAGGTACCTTGCATGGTAACTTCAGAATTACTGGGTTTAAATCAGTTCTTTACAGGAACTCTAGTGAGGCAGCAACAGTCTTTATTCTGCAGAACAAAAAGGCAAAAAGCCATGCCTGATGTGGATACTTTTGAAAGGGTCTCGACCTGGACAAGTCTAGTGTGAGGTCTGCTTATCTTCCTACTCAAAGATGTCATTGTCCACAATAGAAAAGAAAGGAAAAAGACTATGCATGGTTTTGATTGTTTTGCCTTAAATTCCAAACAGCACCCTGTTTGTCACTTCCATTCTCCTTACGTGAGCATTATGGAGAGTGAGAGAAGGATTTAGCTGGCTGAAAGATCTCCCTGCAAAAGAAAAGGTTCAACTCAAGCCAACATAAAAGCATTTAGATTGCTCCATAAAAGCACTGGCTTCTCTCCACAAGGTGTAAAATGGAAGTTTAATAATCCACATGTAGAAAGATACCTGCTGTAAGAAGAGCTTAATCTGACTAATTCATGTGTAGATACCCACTTTGTGTTGCAGTTAGATGAAATGACCCCCACTGTAAAGGTTTATCAGTCTGAATCTCTTGAAATTGATAGAGCTAATTAGGTGTGGGAAGTGAGCTGATTTTAAGCTGTGTTTTCTCTCAAGTGGGTGAAGCCGTTTTTTCTTCTCTGTAGAAGCGAGCCAGTATTTTGTTGTGTGTTTTGTTAGATGTTAGCTCTTCTTAGGAGGCGCTGTAAGACTTTTTTGGTTGACTCAAACATATATATGCTGTATTGTTGAAATATGTACAGTCTCAAGATGTTTATCTCAGTATTTTATCATGAATAACACTGTATGTTGTAGATGTGAAAGTGTATATAAATGCATTGACGCGAGGGCTCTGTGTTCCGGTTGCATCTATAATAATGCCCTTATTTCACTGGCATTTAACTGTCTTCATTGTATTGAGCCTTTTACTTGAGATGTCAAGACTCATTAAATAAATGCCTCTTAAAAGTTAGACTTGGGATGTGTTATACACAGTTCTAGCAGTGCTGCAGAATCTGGACCAGAAAATAATGCGTAAGAAAGGAGACCACTAAACAAACAAAATATTCCTATGCAGATTGAACACATTACTTTATACTGTATAAGAACTATAGGATATTATTACTGTTGGGACTTTTGAGCGACAAGGCATTGTGAGTGCTAAAAACCAATTTATAATAATGCTTCAGTTCTAGGTTTTCCTTCAGGCTGCTGTTTCCAGTGGGTACTGGGAATATTAAATTAGGTTCATTTATTCTGTGCAAATTTCAGTGCACATTCTCAGAGATGGTATGTTGTGCATGCATCATCAATTCTCACTTTTTTTTTCTTCTTCATTTCTGTATCCTAAAACTGTTTTGGTGCTGTTTGACTTGGGATTTATTTATAAATAGATCCCTTGAGCTACATGAGAAGTATTATCCTTTGAAGCTTTCAGGTAAAGCAGCAACAGTTTGAGAGCTTGTTGGAAGAGGTGAGATGGAAAGGAGACCAGTTTACAGATAAGTTACAGTTTAGCTAAAAGAAGTAATCCCAATGTTATAGTAAATTATTCATGAAGAGGAGGGATTTTTTTGTGTTCTGTTCTTTATTTTGGAAGTTGTTGGAAATAGTCTTTCATGGGGGGTACAGCAGGGACTGAGGCAGCATGTTCTGCCACGTCACTTTCCTTACCAAGGTGATGGTTTCTGCTGGTGAAGGGTGACAGCATGAACTTATCGTGTGGTCCCTTTTTTTCTACTGTGGGAAAGTGAAAATGCAAAGGACCAGGTATCAGGACCTCTGCCTTCAGTGGGAAGCAGACTTTGGCTGTTACGAGGTGCCCTCAGTACATAACAGGAAAAGGAAGTCACATACTCTGGAAACAACTTAATTAGACTTCAGTCTCTGGGGTGTGCCAATCTAATGCCTTCCAAAACCACAATATGATTTATTTGTTCCATTAAGAAGTTAAAGCAGGAAAAATAAAAAAAATGGAAGAAGAAAGAAAGCATTTAAATGCTTTAAATTGTATAAATTATGGATTTTTTTTCTTGTTTTTAAAGGCTTTATCTTAGGTCCAAAATGGAACAAAAAGATTGAATTATGAACAGTTTCACACATCACCTGAACCTCCCTTGAGAATGTTTTCACGTTTTGTGTGTCATCTCTTACCCACTGGAGATGCATAAGGGTAGCTCTTCCTCAAGTCAATGCCAGAATGCTGTCAATCTAATATGCACATTGTTTTTAAGGAGGATTAAACCTCACAAAACAAAGATGAACTAGATGCAGTTGATACGATGTAATTAGTGTATTTTAAAATTCTTTAAATGGTCTCCAGTTCTCTTAAACCCAATTGCTGGGTCTTAATCCCGATTGCTGGGTATAAATCAATCTGCCCTTTTTTTTTTTTTTAATTGTCAGGATTTTATACTACAGTCATCTCTGTTGTGATAAACTGAAGCCTTAACTGGGTCAGTCCTCCTTTTTCTAGGCATTCAGAAGTCATACTGTAAGTACATGTTCCCAGAAAATTTAGGTTTAGCCCACAGCTTGTGATGTTCTAGTGCCATAATGCCTGTGCTGAGTGAGCAGCTCTAATACCGATATAGAGCGGGTAGTTTGTGCTGCTGTATGTCTGGACTAACAAACTGACTTCTTGGCAGGCTCCTTCCGTTGTGATGGCCATCCTTGCCTCTGTTCCAGCAAACCAGCCTGTTAAAAGCCAGTATGGGCTTCTTTCTGTTGGGTTTAAATTTTGTTTTAAAATCAATGCAGTCCAAAAAGAGTGGTTCCAGTCGTTTCAGTGCTATTCTGAAAGCCTTGATTTGATGAAATTCCAAGTTGCTCATACATGCATACACATATATATTTATACTACAAATAAAACGATCTAATCAGCTGGACTGGGAGATTAAAAGATTAATATAAATAAGCCTATGCTTTAGAATAGCGTAAATTTATGCATAGGTGCCAGCTGGTTGTCACAACTTGTTACCTGACTCAGCAATGTCAGATTATAGTTTATGATGTGTTTATGACAGGAGAGAGTTTGAAGGTCATCCAAGTTTCACCTCAGTGTCTTTTTATTAAATATATAAAATTGAAATATATATATAAATTTTTTTTCAAATTTTTCTGAAGGTCCCTGTTTTTTCAGTGACAATTTTATTTAGTATTTTTATTTAACTCTGGAATGGCTACACATAAAATAGGAAGATTCAAGGTGAAGAAAAAAAAGGCAAACATACAGAGAGAAACAATATTCTTGCCGTTCAAGTTAGATGGGCACATAAATGGAGGCACCAGGCAGATTAAAGCTGGTTGATTCTATCCACTTAACTGTGCTTGTGTACAAACAGTTAAATAACTGATGCTCTTTCTATGTAAAATACTAGTTAGAGGTGGTTAAACTATGGGGGAAACAAAATATAATATGTTCACTCACAAAGGAGGGTTTTTTCTGGCTGTAGGATTAATTTAGTATTTAATAATATTTAATTCATGGACATCACACAATTAATGAATTAAAATTAATTTTAACTTTAAGCCTCTTCTATGAACTTTTTATATGTGGTCACAGAAGAGATGAATGTCCAGAGGTTGCAACCAAATTTTTAATCTAAAAGTTTTGTGAGGATGCAGAATTTGACAGTTCAGAATTAGTTCAGGTGTTCCAAGTGAGCAGCATTAAATGCATCAATGGTAAAAATGTATGCTTTGATGTTTGCTGGTGTGGAACTGAAAACAAATAGCCTGTTTTCCAGAGGCAGCTTCATTTAATTTTAGAAGTTTTTTCAATTAGATCATATTAATAAGTTCTATCCCTGTTATTTGTTTCCTAATTGAGACTTCCTGCCTCACTAGTTTGATATAGGAGAGGAAGTAAATTACATGATTGCACTAACTGGGCAACTGTACTTTAGGCCACCAGATTGTTTGGCTGTGTTTTTTTATTGGCTGCCTGTTCCTGGAAGATAAAGAAAGATACTATTTCAGGAATCATAGTATTTAGGAATGAGCTATGTTGTTTAAGTCTGGCTTATGATAAGAGACACTTGTTGAATTTCTTGTTTTGATGAGACTCAAAAAGCATAGGCTCTCTCTGAGCAACATGTGGAAGAAACAGGTAGTAAGAGGGTTTTAGAATCATAGAATCATAGAATAGTTTGGATTGGAAGGGACCTCAAAGATCATCGAGTTCCACCCCCCCTGCCATAGGCAGGGACACCTCCCACTAGACCAGGCTGCCTAGTGCCTTGTCCAGCCTAGTCTTGAACACCTCCAGAGAGGGGGCACCCACAACCTCTCTGGGCAACCTGTTCCAGTGTTTCACCACCCTCACTGTAAAGAATTTCTTTCTTATGTCAAGTCTAAACCTACCCCCCTCCAATTTCCATCCATTGTTTCTAGTCCTCCCATCTGATATTATGTTAAAAATTCCTTCTCCTGCCTTTCTGTAGGACCCCCTCAGGTACTGATAGTCCAGGTTACACTTTTTGCACATGACATTAAGGAAGAAAAGCTGCTTTTTCCCATATGTAGCCATACATGACAGAACAAGATTGTCTCTGAATGTGTTGGAGGATCCTGGGAGTATCATGGTACAAATAAACAATTTGTGTTTAATAATTAATTCTGCACAGTTGGGGCTTCCCTGTTAAAATCTTGTTGAGCCACCAAATTTTGGTAGACATTCCAAGGCTTGAAATATATATCTGGCCATTTTGGGGCTGGCAACTGCAGTTGTCTGGGGCTTTCCATGAGCTGCTTATCACTAAGTATTTTACCTTGTGCCAGATATTGAAGTTGTTATTGAAATAAATGATGTTACAAAGATTCATCAGAAGATTTTCTGTCCTCTGGCTTCATTGAATTTCTCACCTGAGACAGACAATCATCAATGTACTGACCTTGTCTTGTGGTTTTTTTCTGTAAATTAATGTCTTCTACACTTTTTCTCCTTTTGTCCTTCATGCTTCCTTTTCATCATGCCAGGTAACTGTTAGGGCATAAAGACATTCGTGGTTTATAAGCTCTTAAGATTTTTATCCCTCCAGCACTTGGAAAAACAAGTATCAATTCTGAGTTTCAAGCTGATGTAAAATACAATAAATGCCCCGGTAGTCAAAGTAAAAAAAAAAAAAAAAGAAAAAAGCTGTGATTTATGTGAGTTTATTTACTTTCCTCCTGATGGCTGTATGTTGATCCTGGCCTCACTGCTGAGCCTCTAGGTTAGGTAAGTGGGCAGTGCTGACTTGTTGCACTTGCCCTTTGGAAACTGCTGCCCTTAATTAAACAAACCACCTGCATTCACCTGCAAGAAGATGAGAATTCTCTAAGAAAATTAGTTTGATGCTACAGTTCTGGCAAACTAAAAGATCAAATCCTTCCCATTTGGTGAATAATCTTGGTAAGAAACTGACCTCTCTAAGAAAATTATATAAAGCCTGGGAGTTGTTAGTGTTTTTATGTTATTTTTTTCCATATTTAAATTTTAAAGGTTTCCAGTTTGTTTGCAAAATGTTGCCATTATTCGTAAGAGAACTGGCATGATCTTTCTGGCAGCTGTGACTGTCAACTCAAAAATAAAACCTGAGTTCTAATCAGGCTTGTAATAAAAACAAATGTCCTCAGTATCTGCCAAGTTTTGGCACTTCTACAGTGCAAATCAGACAAATCTCTATATGCTGCAATGTCTAGGTTAATACCTAACCCCCAGGCTCTTGGTTTAATAACAGTAGGGTCTCAGAAGAGACTGTTTCCTTCCCTTGTCTTAGTACACTCACTTCTTAGACTTGGGTTTGGTGGTTAAAGTGTAACTCACCTGCAGTAAATGTTGTACACACAGAATGAATGAATGCTCATTTAGTTTGTGATTTTAAAGTAGCTGCAATCTCTTTTTGTAAAGTAAAAGAAAATTTGTTACGAATTCTAAAAGCTTTTAGTCTAGCTGGGGTGTTATACATCAGAAACCTGACATGCTTCCTATTGTATTAATAACTTATGTAAAGCATTTAAAACAGGTAGAGTGATCTGGATTTCATTAAGCAGTCAACATTTTTTTTAGAAAGTGTCATTCCAGACTAAATGTAGGTGAAGTAATTTGAATTGTAGAACAGAAGAAGAAAGAAGTTCAAAGTGATATTAAGTTTGAGTGAGTTGGTCTCTCCTTATGTCAAAAATCTTTTAGCAAGACTCTTGAATTGATCATGGAAAGTGTTCTGCACATTAGCCACTAGTGACAGAACATTTCTTTTGAAAGACAGGATAAGAATTAACTGAAAAATTAATTATAAATGCAATTGAAATTAGGGAGAGTATTTTTCATAACATCTGGTTCATCCATTGAAATTTCTATTTAGAAATCTTAGTAGTGTTATGAGATTAGATTTCTGAGCCTCATTATGTTGTCCTGCCACAACATTATGGATAGAAACAAAATTGACTGTACATCTGTTGCTGATAGTGTAAGAAAACTACTTAGTCAAAAAAAGGTTTCTAGTAATATACAAATGTCAGATGTATAAATTATGACTGTATATATGAAATGTGTAAATATTTGTTATCATATTCTAAGAAAATTCTTATGTAAAAAAAAATTTTACTACTATAACCTTTGTCTGATGAGAAATAACCTCATTGCTACAATGTTCTACTTTGGTATTGATTTGCTTGAGATAGACCTTTTACATCTTAATTTAGGGATGTTTTTAAGGGACCTGGTTTGTCTAGGGATGGAATATTGAACAATAAACAGAAAACTTGAAAATGGATCAGAGTTTGATTAAAATGTGGTGGTTTTTTAACTCAGAGAGGAAACAATATTTGGATAGTTCAGTTTTGTAAAAAATGCAAATTTACTGGTGTTGAGGATGAAGCAGAAAAGAGAGGAGTTTGTGTGTATTTTTCTTTGTAAAAAGTGTTCTGATGGTAAATGTGCACAAGGTGATGAATATCAGAGCATAAGTAATCCAGAAGAAATGACTTCTAACACTAAAGCAGTTCTTTGAATATCAGAAAGAGAGTAGTTGATCTTGGTGTGCTGCATTTAGAAGTTCAATACTAGAAACCAGTAGAGTCTGCACTTGCTGTATGTTCTATGGACCAGATCATCCTATGGGTCTTGGGCTTCAGAAGAATTGCCTGAGCTCAGTCTCTGATTATCTGGAGTTGAATTCTGGAATGTTTTCTCCTGTGAAAGAACTGCTTTTCTGCATGGTGTCTGTCTCACCCTGTTCATGTTTTGTAGCTAGTACTCAACCTCTCTGGCCTTCTGTTGCCACAGCTGGCTACTGCTGTGCTGTCGGCTGCAGTGTTCCAGTTTTTCTCTTTTGAAATGTAGGTGCTTGGTCATTCTCTGCTTTTTCTTGTATGCAGTCTTCTGTGTAAAAGTACTGGCATTGTGCTTAACAGCCATGAAAGGATGGAGATAGTCTGAAACTGGTCAACATAATTATCTGAGTTTTAGTTTATTTCAGGCTGGGTTTTGAATTATATGTCTGTTCATTGGTACTGTTTTGAGTGGAAGATCCCTTCCTCTCACATACATGTATTCAGTTCAGGAGTATATTTCATATTGAGTCATATGTAAATTAATACTGTCTTATACTGGGAACCATGGAGTAGATTGAAGGGGAAAATTATAAAGCTAAGTTGCCTATGTTGTATAATATTACCCCACGGATTTGTTCTAATTTTCACTATGTGGTGCTGAAATTTGTTATTCAAAACATATTATGCATGAAGAGTATGCGTATTATAATATCATTTTTTAAACAATATTACAGTGCTCAGAGTGATGCACATTTGAGGGAGGAGTGCACTTTGGTTTGACTGACATTGCTGGTAGGAGGTCAGAATGGAGGTGTGGTTTCTTCCACACAGTATCTGAATGGAATCAGTAGGTACTCTTGTGGAAGTGGCCCAGCCTGGAGGGAAGATGGATCTGTGATGTAAGTCTCCCTGTGCTTCCTGCTTAGGGCTTCAAATAGTCATAATTTAAACCTTCTGAATTAACCCAGCTCTTGGTGGGAGGTTTTTCTTATCTACAGTGTAGCTTCAAATCTTACTATGCCAAAAGGAACCTCTAAATCTCAGCAAAAGATGCTCAAATGTAGAGCAGGCAGCCTCCTACTCTTAGGGGACAGAACTAGAATGAGAATTTGTAAAACATCTACAATGAAAAGGAAGAAATGCACATCACTCAATGCATGTGCACTACATTTTTTTGTATGGAACGGTATTTGTTTTAAAAGTTCCATGAATTTCGCCAGAGTAATCTTTTAAATAAGAAGAGTTGAAGAATTAGGAATAGACAAATTTTATATGGTAGTAGCAGTTTTTTCGTGGACTTAATACTGCTCTACATCATGAGAGAGTAGCTGCTGACAGCTATATTGCCAAACATTTTAGTGGTTGTTCATTTAAATTTATTTGAATTTTGTATTCAGTGAAAAATACTACTCCAGATTTAAAATTGAGCTGTCAGGCTGTGTGGAAAAAAATCTCATAAATCAAACATGTCCTGTGCAACTGAGGTACTTTTACCGAGTGCATTATATAGTGCCAAGGTCTTCAGTTAATGTTGTAAATATAAACAGTGTTTACAGCATAAATAATTACACTATGAACTATGTACCAGTCTCATTATATGAAAGGAAGAAAGGTGCAGCTTAGTTCAGAAAGTTGCTGAGTATCTGGAAGAAATTTAACTTGTAAGATTTTGTAATTTGGAAGTTGTTTTGTGGTACATTGTTGACTAATTGCAGGTTTTGCCTGTGAGCAATACAAAAGGGTTTTATGAACGTCTTTTGTATGCAGTAACATAGAGGCATGAAACAAAATTTTAACACAGTGATGGCTCAGATAAAATCTTATCCCTTGATCTGGTATTCAGTACAAAAAGAGTATGCCATAGTGTTTGCTGGTGCTAGGAAGACTTAGTTAGTATGTATTCAACAGTAATGAATTTCACAGATTTTGATGTCTTAAGAAAGTGTTAATTCAGTGTTATTTGTAAAAAATGTGTACTGTACAGTCTTCCAAGCCTGTGTTTGAATTTACTGAGATATTAGACACACATCTTCAGGGCAAAAGAAACCGAAGCTTCAAATGACTGTGTGGTTCATTTTCTGTAATTGTAATTAATTTAAGGCTCTTCATTTGTTCAGCCAGCTCTAGTAGAGATGTACCTTAAGTTGGAGGATATTGCAATTTAGAGTGCTGTCTGTATTAGAAGTCATCAGGATTTCTCCTTCTTACATGTGGATGCATTTGGGCTTGAAAACGAGAAATGCTGTTCAGAATGGCTGAATAGTCTCTATTTACAGGTTCTTTTGCTGCACGGTCTCTGTACTCCGCTCAAATGTCCTTATAGTTTTTCACTTACATTGAATTTGAGTCATTAGGAGATGTGTCAAAGCTGCTTATTTCGTAGGCGTGGCTTTGAGGAGCTGAGAGAAAATCCAAAGTGTTAACAAGACTCCGTAACCACTTTAGCCCTATGTTTGGGAGTTTGGGATGTTCTGTAGTGAAACTACTCCAATGAATGCAAGAAATTTTGGAAACTTGGACAGTGTGAAATTGTGCCTTATATTTAGAGACACAGTGTCTCTCTGAAATGTGCGTAGCTGTTTAGAGGATTAGGAAGGGAAAGTAGCTATATATGTACAGTACTCATCTACCTATTTTAGTGTTGTAGTTCCTCTTGTTGTTACGATGCCTGAATGCCTCACGTTTGTAATACATTTGTCTTCTCACTGAAATCATAAGATGCTGCTTATTGCCACTTTTCTATTTGGGAACAGAGATGTATGGGTACAGATGTTGTATGCCTGAGGGTGCCTGTGAATCATAGAATCACAGAA